>JAQMYF010000012.1:15075843-15088039 GCA_030014195.1 Neosilurus mollespiculum | reverse complement strand
TGAGATGGGCGCCAGCCTCCCCGCGACCCTAAGTAGGAATAAGTGGTTCAGAAGATGAATGAATGAATGAATGAATGGTATTGGAGATCAATCAGTCACACCAAGAGTAGAATGTCATTAAATCCTCCAGTATAACTGGTTGTGACCTTCCGCCAGTCAACTCACTGTATATAGAGTACAACACAGCTAAAATAACTATCGACTAACACCCAGCCCACCATCTCTCCTTGGTTCTCCCCTCTCGAAAGGCAATTCAGGTCCTCATCAACCCAAACAAATCAATTTAATAACAGTTTCTTTCTTACACCAGTCAGAATACTTAGCACCCCTTGTAAGCTCTTTTTCCACAAGATTCCATATATGGTCATGAACGCACTGTGTGCACTGACTAGGCTCAGAATAGACTGATATAGCTATCATTGTACTTTCTGTCTGTTTGGGCTACTTGATGTACTGGAGAAATAAACTCACACATCCTCACTCATTTACTGAGCTGCTTAATCCAATTAGGGTCACGGGATGGCTGGAGCCTATCTCAGCCAACACTGGGCAAATATGGGGTACACCCTGAACAGCTCGTCAAACCACCATAGGGCCAAGACAGACACAAGCATTCACACTTACATATAGGGGCAATCTGGAACAGACACTCACGCTTACACCTAGGGGCAATTTGGAACAGCCAATTAGCCTAATGTGCATGTCTTTGAACTGCTGGAGGAAACAAGAGTACCCAGAGGAAACCCATGCAAGCACAGGAAGAACATGCAAACCCCACACAGAAACACCTGAGCCTAGGACTCAAACTAGCTAGCTAGCTATCTGGCCTATCTATCTCGGTTTCGGTGTTCAAGTCACAGTAGTCACATAATGTATCACTTGTAAGACGGCAGCTTTGCTCTGTACATGGAAACCTCATCGGTTTACAGAGATATCCCATATTTATGACATTGAAACAGCCAATCATGACAATATTTGCGATACCTGTAAAAGGACAATTTCATTGAGAAATTTTTTTTATATAAAAACCCCACTAAGAATGATATTTTTGTTCTGTTTATCCAAACAGCAATTTATCTTTAAAAACCAACAAACATTGTGATTTAGCAAAACTAACATTAAACCAGTGAAGGGAAAATGTACCTCTGCAGTGATGTCAATAGATTTGCACAGTAATTGCTGGATCGCTGTGTGGGGCAGGCTTAACGCCACTGTGCGTGAATCACTGACTCACTGACTGACTCCCCTCAAGAGTTTTAAAAGACGTCACTACAGTGTAGGCGATGCCATTTCAAGACTAGCTATCAACAACGTCCTTAGCAATTACATCAGACAAAAAAAAAGCAGCCTCATATTTCTACAGAGTAAATGTTCTCTGACATTAAAAAAATGACCACATATTATTTCTTAATCATGACTGAAGCTAATGTTGCACATTTTTAAATGAATCACAGTTTCTCCTTCCCCAGTCTGTTATGAGCTGTTTGGTTGTGCACATGTCACCATAAGGTAGAATTTACTCAGATTACTCTCTCAACTCTCTCTCTCTGTTGTTTGCTGCACAGCTTAATCCTTTTAGGGTGGTGGGAAGGCTGGAGCCTATCTCAACTGACACTGGGCGAAGGCAGGGTGCACCCTGAACAGCTTGCCAGACCATTGCAGGGCCAACACACAACCATTCACACTTACACTCACACCTAGGGGCAATTTGGAACAGCCAATTAGCCTAACATGCATGTTTTTGGACTAAACTCCACACAGAAACAACCAGAATGCGAACCCAGGACCTTCTTGCTACAAGGCGGATGGGCTTAACACTATGCCACTGTGCCACCCAGTACTGGCAAAAGTCATGGAATAATAACCATATAATTCAGTATGATGGGTTTCCATATAACTTTACATTGTAAGATGATATTATATACAGTACAAAGAGCAGTATGGCACCATTTCACCAGGTGATACATTTCTGACACAGTTATATCTGACCTACAGTAATATTGCAGTATGCTCTTATATAGACATGTTGTCGCACTCTTTTACACACGGGCGGTACGGTGGTGTAGTGGTTAGAATGTCCATGTCACAGCATGAAGACCCTGGGTTGGAGAAACAGGATCGGTGAGGGTGTTTCTGGCTCTTTGTGTTTCAATGGGTTCCTCTGGGTACTCCGGTTTCCTCCGACAGTCCAAAGACATGCACGCTGAGCTCCCAAGTTGCGCATAGACAAGTAGAGTGACTCTCAACCTGGAGATCACCTGTTCGCATCCAGGTTGGTGCCACAGCCATCCATGACCGGGAGTCCATGGGAGCCAAATGAAGGGATTACATACGCTCACTTTCCTGTCACTCACAGCGATCACCACATCATCATGGGTGTCTGTGAGCTTATTCGTACAAGGGGACAGACAGTGCATTCACTCCGAGTGGGAGTGAAAAAAAATACATTATATGGAAAGTCGTGGGTGTCAGCATCACGTGGCACAGTAGGGGCATATGTAAGGTTGGTAGGGGTCGTACAATAGTGAGGAATACTTGAAGGGTGGAAACTGGATATGACTAAATTAGGAAGAAAAATGGGGAAACTCCTTCCCTCACACCCCCACACCCCAGAAAAGACATGTACATTAGGGTAATGGTTTTGTGTATGTTGGCCCTGTGATGGACTGGCGAGATGCTTAGGGTCTACCCCACCTTCAAGGATAGCTGGCTGAGATAGGCTTCAACCTCCTTGTAGGGTTTGGCAAATGAATGGATGAATGTTGTGCACATCAGTACTGCAAAATATAATCAGACAAAATTTTTGTTGTAGTGAAATAATGCATCTTAATACATTTCTATTTCTCATACAATTAAGTAGCATTTTTCAGTTTAATTTTAGTTTTAATAGTTTGGATATAAACAGCGATACAAATCCAGTTTTCCAGCATAACAGACATTTCCCAACTAATAAAAGAATAATATTTACAATGTGCATATGAGGTTATTAGACCAGAAATAATGTATAAATTAGAAAAAAGTTATGATAACTGTTATTTTTGCTGCATTTCTCATCTAGTCAATAAGCCGTCCTGTTCACTTGGAGATAATAGGCTTTGTGTGTGTTAGTGCTTACTGGCAGAAACTCCTCTAAATGGGAGAGGAAGACACTTTCGTAAAACACGGTCCTCTTAAAACTACATTACGCTCATTAAGCACTGGCTTTATCTCCTCTGTTTAATGACTGTTATTTCATATGAATATTTATGAGCTTTTGCTAATCCATGTGGTGCTTGCATCAGCAACTAGCTGCTGGTGTAATTGAAAAAGTATTTTTCCTGATTTCATCGCTTGTCTGTAAAGTCACATTAGGCCCCTATTACAAAAACACTTTGGCTAGTCTCTGGGAACCAAAAACTCTGGTTTACTGCCGCAAAAACTGAGACTCTTCATAGACGCAGGTTGACGAAGGTTGTTTCCCATGATTCATTCATGATTCCCATCCACTCACTCATCACTCACTCACCGAGCTGCTTATAGGCTGGAGCCTGTCTCAGCATTGGGTAAAGGGCGGAGTACACCCCGAAAGCTTGCCAGACTATTGCACGGTAAACACACACAGCCACTCACACTTACATCCACACCCAGGGGCAATTTGGAACAGCCAATTAGCATAGCATGCATGTTTTCAGACTGTGGGAGGAAACCAGAGTACCCAGAGGAAACCCTCACTAGCATAGGGAGAACATGAAAACTCGATGGAAACACCCATCCCAGGACTCAAACCTAGGACGTTCTTACTGTGAGGCGGACGCGCTAACCACTACACCACTGTGCCGCCTAGGACTAGTTTTTTGAGGATATTATGCAGAACTTCAATCAAAAGTCTTTGTCCCAGTGCACTGCTGCCTAAATAATTGGCCCTTTAGAGTTTCTAGACCTAGTTAAATCTAACATGTTTGTATATTCATTCATTTGCCAAACCGCTTCGGCTGGAACCTATCTTAGTCAAGTCTGGGAGAAGATGGGGTACACCTGCCAGTTCATTGCAGGGCCAAAACACATTCAACCATTCATACACACCTAGGAGCAATTTGGAACAGCCCATTAGTTTGATGTGCATGTCTTGCATGGGAGGAAACCGGAGTACCCAGAGTATATGGTTACCCAACCCTATGCAAAAACAAGGAAAACATGTAAACTCTGCACAGATGATGTAAACAGCCTTGCCGTGTCCAGAAAGTGAGACAGATGCACTAACCACCACAGCGCTTTGCTGCCCACACCTGACCATCATATCTATGTTAGTTCCTTCCCCAATCTGTTACCATAAAGTATGAAGCTCATCATTTTACAGAATGGCTGTGCTTGGTGTACATTTCCCTTCCCTTGAACTAAGGTGCTCAAAATTGTTCCAGCATGACATTCCCAATGTGTACAAAGCAAGAGCCATGGTTTACCAAGGTTGTGTGGAAGAGCTCGTGTGGCCTGCACAAAGCCCTGACCTCAACCCGACGGAATGCCATAAGGATGAACAAGAATGCTGACTTTGCTCCAGGGCTCGGTGCCCAACTTCACTAATCTTGTGATCTGAATGTACAAATCCTCCAAGCAACACTCCGAAATCTGGTGGAAAGCCATTGCTGAACAGTGGAGTTTATTATGAGAGCAAATGGAATCCATCTGAAATCAGATGTTCAAAATGTGTGTGAAGGCCTGGTGTCTGGCGGCATGGTTACGTAGTGGTTAGCATTTAAGCCTCACAGCAAGAAAGTCCTGAGTTCGAGTCCCAGGTTCGATGAAGGTGTTTCTGTGTGGAGTTTGCATGTTTTTCCCGTGCTTGAATGGACTTCTCCCGGGTACTCTGGTTTCCTCCAACAGTCTAAACACATGCACATTAGGCTAACTGGCTGTTCAAATTGCTCCTACGTGTGAGTGTGAGTGCGAATGGTCATGTGTGTTGGCCCTGCGAATTTTTCTGAAGTTTTCCCCAAAATTCTACGAGGTTCTCCGATGTTCTCTGGTTTCCTCTGATGAAACATCAGTATTTGGTCGGGGCAAATCAGGATCATGATCGGTATTGTGTCAGCGCACGTTTACTCATTTACATTTTTTTCTTAGAAAGTAATAAAGGCTAGAGAAAATGTGACTAAAGAATAATTAAGACAAACTAATTCATTCATTTATTTTCTAAGCCGCTTAATCCTAATTAGGGTCACGGGGAGGCCGGTGCCCTCCTCAGCCAACTCTGGGCGAGGGCGGGGTACACCCTGGACAGCTCGCCAGGCCATCACATGGTAAACACTCATAAAACTATTCACACTCACACCTAGGGACGAATTGGAACAGCCATTTAGCCTACTGTGCATGTTTTTGGACTCTGGGAGGAAACCGGAGTACCCGGAGAAAACCCACGCAAGCACAGGGAGAACATGCAAATTCCACACAGAAATACCTGAGCCCAGGAAACGAACCAAGGACCTTCTTGCTGTGAGGCAGAAATGCTAACCACTATGCCACTCTGCCACCCAATTAAATCAAACTGTAAAATAATACTGAGTCAGTAATTGGTCCTCTGGTGGTCATTTTTCTGTTGAGGGATGCCGTCGAGGTGGTCTGATCTAATTTACAGTAAAAATCTGTTTATCTGCTTAATAATTGTATTTTGTTTGTTTATTTATTTATTTATTTTTGGTTTCCTTAATTTGGCTTGGTTATGGCCCTGTAATGGGCTGGTGAGCTGTTCAGGGTGTACCCCGCCTTTGCCCAGTACCAGCTGAGATAGGCTTCAGCCTCCCCGTAACCTTAATAGGAGTAATGAGTGAGTGATGAGTGATGAGAGTGTTTGTGTCTATGTTGGCCCTGCAATAGCTTGGCAACCTGGTCAGAGCGTATCTCACTTCTCAGCCAAAGTCAGCCAGGATTGGTTCCAGATTCTTCTGCAAGCCTTGCTTCTATAAGCAATATAGATAATGGATGGATGGATGGATGGATGATTGGGTGAAGGAGAAGGCTAGGTTTTCACACGACTGCAACTTGCTTTGTAGGCAGCAGAGGGACCTAGAATTGACAATCTGTTCCTTTGAAAAATGGCTCTGCAATGGAACTCATTAATATATTTGGGTTTGTGTGTGTGTGGTTTTTTCTTGGAAGTTAAAGACAGACTGAAATACACTGCTATGTCATTTTTTTAAAAATTATTAATTAATGAATTTATTTTTTACCACAAAAGTGTTTTCACCAGCGGTTTGTGCAGCCTCAGACTCGAGCAGGTGATCAGCATTTGCACTTGGACGGTATTAGATTCTAATAGCCCTCAGCTGAGTTCTGCAGTGCCATTTGTTTACTTGTTGATTACAAATGTTATTCCCATTACTGCATTCCAGCCGTATGATGTCTGTTGCTTTTTCTATGAATAAAATCCGATTGGTATGCAGCAGATGCAGTAAGAAATTAGGCATGCTGTTTAGGATGAGGACTCCTTGCCGAAACGTTCAACCGGCCTCAAGGGTGTCATTTTAGCATCGATAGTATTACATGGTCACATGCAGGCAATACTAAGGGTTAATTATCAGCACACATCCAGTAATTACAGCCACATTATGCAATGTAGATGGCCCACTTGCAGCTGCTGCTTGACACTTGAGCTTGTGGAACTCATCAGTGCTTTCAGCATCACTGTTTTCATCGTTATTGCCAATGTGAACCATTTTTAACAGTATTTTCACTTATTATTTTTTAAATCAGATATCATTTCGTCTTTCAGATGATGAATGACTGCATCAAAGATATTAGGTAATAAGTAAGACTTCCCTGTAATTTTACCTCTAAAATATTATTAATGCTGCATTTGGCTGATTGTTTTAGATCTAATTTTGATTAAATTAAGTCGTTTTCTTTAAAGACAGTCCGCACCTCAAAGGGTTAACCTATTAGCAAAACAGCATTCAGCATCAGTGCTTCAGCTGAGAGCCTCCTCTCACATTGCCTTTTACATAAATAAGAGTTCTTTTTTTTTCTCCCTCGCTCCCCCTCTGCTCTCTCACTCGTCTCCCTCTCTCCTGTTCGCTCTCACACACACCCACACAGAAACAGTCAAATCCACTGGCAGAGTGAAAGAGAGAAAGATGAGGCAGGACACGTGAGAGAGAAAATCGTTTTCTTTTAGCACGGCTTTTGCACCTCTCTCTCTCTCTCTCTCTCTCTCTCTCTCTCTCTCTCTCTCTCTCTCTCTTTCTCACTGTCACTCTCTTTCTCTCTGTCTCTCCCTCTCACTCTCTCCTCTTTTGCTCTCTTTCACTCTTGTTCTTTCTCTTCCTTGCTGTCTCTCTTTAACTCTCTCTCTCTCTCTTTCTCACGCTCTCTCTCTTTCTCGCTGTCTTTCTCGCTGTCTTTCTCTCTCTCTCTCTCTCTCTCTCTCTCTCTCTCTCTCTTTCTCTCTCTCTCTCCTCTCTCTCGCTTTCTCCCTCTCAACCCTCTGGGGTCTGTGGGATGTTGATGAGAAGATAAGATTTAAAGCAGATCTGTGTGAAGCCTTTCCTTTAGTTCTTATTCTATTTTCTGTGTCACTGATCCCCACTGATCACGCCGCTTTAATACGTGCATGCATGCATGCACATTCCTCTTGTGTCAGATCAGACTACAGCAAATCATAGAACCAATTTTTACTGGATTTGGGAATGTTTGGTATGATGATGCTGCATTGTTTGGTTTTCCTTCTTGATGATAAAGGTTGCGTTGGAGCCTGAGTGGAATGGTGCATGAACACACTTCCAAACATATGTAATGTTATATAATATTACGTGTTATATTATTTAAATTATAAATGTCGATTATTTCATCACTGATAACCATATCTACCGGCTGGATGAAACACATTTTTACAGGCAAAAATGTACACAAGTTCAGCTTGGTGCTGGAAAATGGCTGTAAGCAGGACAAAGCATGACAGGAAGGGTCTTGGTGAGGGTGTGTCTGTGTGGGGTTTGCTTGTTCTTTCCATGCTTATGTGGGTTTCACAGTCCAAAGACATGCACATTAGGTAATTGGCTCTTCCAAACTGCCCCTAGGAGTCAGTGTGAGTGTGAATGGTTGTGTATATTGGCTCTGCGATGGTCTTGCGAGCTGTTTAGGGTGTACCCTACCTTCGCACAGTGTCAACTGAGACAGGCTCCAGCCTCCCTGCGAACCTAGTAGGAGTAAGCAGTTCTGAAAATGGGTGAATGAAAACTGCAGCATTTTTGCAAAGCCAGGCATTCAAATATTTTGCTGCGTACTGCTTTAAAAGGTATATCAAATGCCATGTGCGCTTGGGTCGTTTTTGTATTTTTTGGGTTTTTTTTAAGTTTCCTTAGCTTTCTGCACTCCTTCTAAGCAATGGCTGTTTCCAACTGATCTGACAGTTGTTTGTATGCTTCTACACTGTGTATTTGACCTGTATCCAACATGTACTAAGACTGAAGACTGAAAGATGGGGCTGAAATCACTCATTACTCTAGTGCACTATAATATAGGTTTCAGCACTGGCAAAAGGCAGAGCTCCCGATTGATAGATGTCTGACGCTTGTGTTATTCGGGTAGTGTGACTACTTTAAGGAGGAAATAAGGGCTCCCAAGTGGCGCATTGACAGGGTGGTTCGAATCCAGATTGAGTCCAAGGAAGCTAATTGACCGAGCACTCACAAGAGGGATGGCATACACTTGCTCTCCTGAATGCTGATCACTATTCACTGAATAGTGATCAGCAGCCAATCATTGGGTTCATTGTGAGCTCATTTGTACAAAAGTGTGAATCACGCTTTAGGTCACAGCAGCAGTTTGTAAAAGATGCAGGTGTCAGCATTCCGTGTCACAGAAAAGTCATGTGTATGCTTACACCTCTCCCTGGTGGGTGGTGTCATATATTAGGGAGGCAGATAAATAAATAAATAAGGAGAAGCTAAATAAATAAATAAATCTGCCCTGCATTTCCTGAATTTCCTGAATTCATTCTGAAGCAAAAAAGAAAGGTCAGCATTGCCTTTTACTAGCTGATTTGTATCACCCGTCAGTTTATTTTAATTATCTGTTTAACAAGTTCATGTTCCTGCGCTCCCATTCTTACTATATACTGACTATATAATGAATTAACCATTTTGTAATGGTGTCTGAATGTATAGTTAGAGGTACATATTATGTATCGTGTAATGCATTGTGTAAAGCAGTGTACAAGCGACGGTCATTAACCAAGCAATATATACCATCATGCATTGCATTCAGCTGTTGCAGGAAAAAGAAGGAAGTGAGAGAGCAGCTGGAAAAGCGTTAGCATGTCCTATAAATGTAAGTAATTTTGCATTTAACTTAAAAAAATATATAAGGCATTGATGGCGGCATGGTGGTATAATGGTTAGCATGTCACAGCAAGAAGGTCAAGTCTCGGGCTTGGCAAGGCCATTTTTGTGTGGAGTAATCATGTTCTCCAAGTGCTTGCATGGGTTTCCTCAGGGTACTCCATTTTCCTCCCACACTCCAAAGACAAGCATAGTAGGCTAATTGTCTGTTCCAAATTGCCCCAGGTGTGGGTGTGAATGGTTGTGTGTATATGTTTGTTGCCCTGCGATGGTCTGTTCAGCTGTTCAGGGTATACCCCGCCTTTGCCCAGTGTCGGCTGCGATGGGCTCCAGCCTGAGAGTGGGTGAGTGAGTATAGAATTAAGTTACAGTTCTGTTTTTAGCAGCAGTGTCTGAAAGTGTTTGAACACCAGTGAATTCACTATATGGCCTTCTGTATTTAATTCCACATATAGTAATTAAGGGGTAGTGAATGAGTGAGAGATTTTGGATGCAGGGTGTGTCACATACCAGTTGGCAGGAATATAAGAGATTGCATTGGCATACACATCCACACAGTATTTTCCTTTTAATAAAGGACGTTTATCACCATTCTTTGCTTCAGGAACACAATCTTGACTCAGATATGACTCAGTGGGAATTTAAATTTTGTGGGCAGATAAGCAACAAAAGCTTGCAAACAAATGATTAGTAAACTTGGACCTACTGATTCAGGTCGTCAGACTACAAATCACCTTTTACAACTGATCACTGAAGGTGTCAACTCTGGAGTTTTGTTATCCCTAGATTCCATGAAGAATTGCAACTGGCTAGTTCCTATAACCAAGCCACTCTCTCGCATTCACTCATTTGCAGATCTGCTTAATCCTATTTGGGTTGCCAGGAAGCCAGACCCTTTCTCAGCCAACACTGGGCAAAGGCGTGGTACACTCTGAACTTAGCTGTGGACATTTTATGATGTTTAAGTGCAACATAAGGTGTAACTTATGAATAACATTAATAAAAAAACACCTCTAATCAGGTTTTAAGTGGATTTCAAGCCTATCCTGGGAATACCAGATGGCAGGAATACACCCTTGATGGAACACCGGTGTAACATGTTTAAAAATATTATCAATCTAAAACTCAAAGGATTTAATACAGGACGACCCCCAAAACACTCCTACATTTCGAAGGTAAATCAAAAAGAAAAAAAAAATCAAAATGTTCATGTGTGCAAATAATCACTCACTCATTTGCCGAGCTGCTTAATCCTACTAGGGTTGCATGGAGGCTCTGGAACCTATTTCAGGCGACACTGGGAGAAGGTGGGGTACACCCTGATCAGCTCACCAGACCATTGCAGGGCAATAACAAAGCCAAGTTAAGCAAAAAAAAAAAAAAAAAAAGCATTTAAGCAGAGAAACAACTTTTGACTATAAATTAGATCAGACCACCTCGACTCCATCCCTCAGGAAGAAACGACCACCAGAGGACCATTTACTGACTCAATCTTATTTCACATTTTGTTTTAATTATTCTTTAGCCTTTTGTCACATTTCCTTTAGCCTGTAGCATTTGCTAAGAGACAAACATAAATGACCAAAGGTGCGCTCACATGATACTGATCAGGATCCAGATTTGACCCAATGAGATACTGATGTTAGGTCAGAAAACATTGGAGGACATAGTAGAATTTCGTGAGAAAACTTTGGGGTGTTTTTTTGTTTGTGTTTGTGTGTGTGTGTGTGTGTGTGTGTGTGTGTGTGTGTGTTTGGAGTATTTCTGGGGAAACGTAGGAGAAAATGGGAAAACATTGGAATGTAACAGTAGCGATAGGTGTAACATTGGTATAACATTTGGAAAAATATATATATATATTTATATATATATTTTTTATTACAATATTGGAGACACATTGTAACAACATGAGAACAAATCCGAGCGATATCAGTATAGATCGTCACAACCTTGGACAAAACATCAGAATCACTTCAGGTAACAATCAAAGAACATCACTACATATCAGAACAAAATTGGCTGATACATCGGAAAAGCTCTGAAGATGAAAAATTGTTACGCTTGTTTTATAATTTTTTTCATTCTCAGTGTTTTAACCTTTGGCGTACAGTGTTGGTTTAGATCACTTTCTGCTGTAAAGAAAAGTAAGCTTAGCAAGGTTGTGTCTACCTGCAGCAAATGTTATTTTTGATGAGTTTTACCACTGGCCAGAAAAATATCTCATGTCAGTCGTTAGTTTTACCCGTTATTTGTATTTTACCTTATTATTTCTTTTTATGGGACATCCCTTGTAGTACTTACCAATTTATATGGTGTAAAAAAAATATATATATATATATATATATATGTATATATATATTACTGTATATTCATTTTAATTATATCTTAATCATTTTTGTATTATTCTGACCAGCATTTTATCCACGTACTGTTATGTCTTTTATGCCCTTGTTGTTTCTGTCCTGTAATTGTCTTTTATGTCAGTTATGCTCTGTTGATGTAAAAAGAATTCCCTCATGGGTAATAAAGTATTATTTAATCTTATCATGATTGGTATTGTGTGAGTGTACCTTAACGTCACTACACATGCACATGTTGGTGTAAATTACAGACATACATATACATTATACATAAATACATACAAACATTCCCACATATACAGTATGCATTTATGCATCCATATAGAATCAGAGTCAGAATACTTTATTGATCCCGGAGGAAATTGTATGCACACAGTTGCTCCATACCAAGTAATGAAAATAATAAGATAAAGATAAAATTTTCAATAAGAAAAATTACAAAAATCTATATATATGCAATATACATATGGAAATCTACACACACACACACACACACACACACACACACACACACACACACACACA
>JAQMYF010000012.1:15064525-15075743 GCA_030014195.1 Neosilurus mollespiculum | reverse complement strand
GTATAACAGTGGATGTTGTTGCTATATGGAGGAGTTGTACAGTTTAATGACCACAGGTAGGAATGATTTCCTGTGTCATTCAGTGGTACATTTAGGTGGTATCAGTCTCTCACCGAACGTGCTCCTGTGACTGATCAGCAGGTTGTGAAGCGGGTGGAAGGTATTGTTCAGTATTGTCTTTAATTTGGCCAACATTCGCTTTTCTGATGCTACCATCAGAGAGTCCAGCTCCATCCCCACAACGTTACTGGCCTTGTGGATCAGTTTGTTCAGTTTGTTTGCGTCTGCAACCAACATGCAACAGCATAGAGAATACTGCTGAACACAACAGACTCATAAAGCATCCTGAGCAGTGTTCTGCAGGTGTTAAACAACCTTAGCCACCTCAACAAATAGAGACGTCTCTGACCCTTTTTGTAAAGTGTGGTTGTGTTCTTAACCCAGTCCAGTTTATTGTCAGTATGAACTCTGAGGTATTTGTAATCCTCCACCGTTTCCACATTGACGTCCTCGATGGACACAGGGGTTGCTGGTGTTTTGTATCTCCTAAAATCCGCAATCAGTTTCTTGGTCTTTGTCACATAAAGCTGCAGATGATTCAGCTCACACCATGCGACGAAGGAGTCCACAGCAGCCCGATATTACGTTTCATTGCCTCCACTGATACATCCAACTACAGCAGAGTCATCAGAGACCTTCTGAAGATGTCAGGTCTCTGTGCAGTAGCTGAAGTCAGTTATGTAGAAGGTGAAGAGGAAAGGGGAGAGGACGATCCCTTGTGGTGCTCCGGTGTTGCTGACCACTGTGTCTGACAAGCAGTGCTGCAGGCACACATACTGTGGTCTTCTGGTCAGGCAGTCCACAATCCAAAACACAAGAGAGGCATCTACCTGCATCGCTGTCTGCTTCTCAACCAGAAAGGTCAGCCTGATGGTGTTCAATGCACTGGAAAAGTCAAAAAACTTGACCCTCACAGTGCTCGCTGGCTGGTCCAGGTGGGTGTAGACACGGTTAAACAGGTAGATGATGGCTTCCTCAACTCCGAGGCAAGGCTGGTACACAAACTGAAGGGGATCCATATGTAGTCTAACCATCGGTCTTCATGACATGTAAAGTCAGTGCCACGGGTCTGTAGTCCTGTGGGCCACTGGGACGTGGGGTCTTTGGTACAGGAACAAGGCATGACGTCTTCCACTGCACAGGGACCCTCTGTAGACTCAGTCTCATTTTGAAGATGTAATGTAATCCATAGGGCTGGGGGGCACAGGCTTTAAGGATACGGGGGCTCACCCCTTCCGGTCCTGCTGCCTTGTCTGAGTGTAGTCTTCTCAGCTGTTTTCAACCTGATTATAGGCAAAGTTGACAGGTGGGGGAGGATTGTCAGGTCTATCACAGGAGGCAGAAGTGCAGTAAGGAGAGGGAGGGAGTGAGGGTGAATACATGTATGTATACATACATACATACATACATACATATACAGTATACATACATACACACATACATACATACATACATACACACATACACACATACATGCATACATACATACATATACAGTATACATACATACACACATACATACATACATACATACACACATACATACATACATACATACATACATATACAGTATACATACATACACACATACATACATACATACACACATACATACATACATGCATACATACATACATATACAGTATACATACATACACACATACATACATACATACATACATACATACATACATTTACAGTATACATACATACACACATACATGCATACATACATACACATATACATACATACATACATACACATTCATATATATACATACATACATATACAGTATACATACATATGGTCAAAAAAGTGGGCGATGTCAAGCACACAGCATGGAAGTGGCTTCACATAAGCAGCCTCTCTGGAAGCTGTCAGGCCTAATTCCACCGTCGCAGTCGAACTCCACTCGACATTTGAGGAATACCAAAATAAAATCAGACTATTAACAGCTGGGTGGCCTAAAAATGAAATAAACATCATGAAGATCAAAACAACCATCAGATAACCATACGGCAAAACAGTAGGGGCAACAGAAATACAAATAATCACCATGTCCTAACAGCAGAGGAAAATCCAGATAAGAAAAAAAAAGCAAAAAAAAATAATAATAATAAAAATAAATAAATCACATATCACAACGTCGAAGAAAACACCACTCTATATGTTTGATCACAGGAGAGTCTTAAGAATTTTGGAAAAAAATCCTTGATGCATGGTACTGTTACCCAGGGCAGTTCAATAATTCATCCTACAAAGTAAATGAGTCTAATATTACCGCTGTGAAATAAAATCTTCAGAGAATTATATCAATTGTATAGGCGGAGTTTTACAATAGAGCCTTAATTTAACAAAAGCAAATGAAAAAATTGTTTTAACTGCCATCAACACTGTTGCAAGGGTGCAAAACAGCCTCTACAATGTTAGAGCATCGCTCCCTTAAAAGTCAGCATGACCTATATTTCCTTTTCTCACTATGGCATGTCAGATGCAATATAACAATAAAACCAGTTTACGTTACTCTATTACACATATTCCTTGTAGCAGTGCAGCTTTGCTTCGTTAAAAAAAAGTTATGAATAGAAAATGCTGACTGCAGACTCAAAGAGCTTTTTTATTATTCATGGTGAATGTAATGTGACATGAAAGCAAAAAACATAAATAAAATATAAAAAAAAATATAATACATATAGCGGCACAGTGTCCACCTCACAGAAAGAGGGTCCTGGGTCCTGGCTCTATGTGGAGTTTGCATGTTCTTCTCTTGCTTGCATGGGTTTCCACCAGGTACTCTGTTTTCCTCCCACAAACAGAAGACATGCTCATTAGGCTAATTGGCTATCCCCATGTGTTTGACTGTGAATGTGTGTTGGCCCGGCGATGGACTAGCAAGCTGTTCAGGGTGTACCTTGCCTTCTCCCAGAGTCGGCTGAGATAGGTTCCAGCCTCTACGTGACCCTAACAGAGGATTAAGCAGTTCGGCAAATGAATAATAATATGTATATAATATACTGTTGAGCTTTTACACCGAGCCTACTGGCTCATGAGTGCCGGAACTTATCCGTGATTTCTGTAGTGTGAAGTGACTAGGAGTTCAACTCCTCCTGGATGGGATGCTAATTCATCACAGGTTACATTCCCTTATACTGGTACCCATTAATACTGCTGGTGGATACACCTGTGGTTAAGACCTTGCCTAGGGATCTTAGTGGGGTGGGGCTCTAACAGTGATTCGAACCCATAACCTCTCAGTCACGAGCCCAGCATCCTAACCACGACACCACCAGCCAATTTAGATGTCTCCTGAGAACATTTCCTCCAAATTTCACATAGAAATATAGTCATTTAGAGCATTTAATTAAAGAAAATCTTTTAAACAAACAAACAAACAAACAAACAAACAACAACAACAATAATAATAATAATAATAATAATAATAATAATAATAATAATAATAATGATATAAGATAGTGTTTTCAGACCTTGAATAAAACGTTTTACTCCATTTTAAACAACACAGTAGTAATGTTTGAACTTTGGATAAGTTTAGAAATGAATATCTAATGGAATAACAAAAAAAATTCTTAATCACAGCATTCATGAGTCATGGCGTGCTTCTCTACAGTCTTTCATCTTGCTCTTGATGGATTTTAAGCAACTCCTGGTGCAGATATTTAACCAGGTCAGCTTTATTTGAGTCCTTGTGATCATCCATCGTCCTCTTGAATACATTTCAGAGGTTTTCTGGTCTGGGGATTGGGCTGGCCATGACAGGATCTTGTGGTCCTTATGATCATCCGTCCACACCTTGATTGACCTGGCTGTGTGGTATGGTGCATTGTCCTTAAAACCCAGTCCTCAGAGTTAAGGAACATTTTCAGAGCAAAGGGAGGCAAAATGTCTTCCTTGTACATGACTTGATGCATGTGTCCTTCACAAACAAAAATTTGCACCATTTCAGCCTTACTGTAGCACCCCCCAAGATCAATACTAATCCTCTTTCAAATTTCACAATTCATCTGAGACACTGTGGCTGGTAGGTGTCTCCAGGTCTCTGTTTAACCATTCGATGGCCAAGTGATGGGAAAAGCTGAAAATTGAACTTGTCAGAAGTGGTAACCTTACTCCAGTCCTCGCTCACTCATTCATTTGCCAAGCCACATAATCCTTCCAGGATCACAGGAAGCCTATCTCAGCTGATTCTGGGCAAAGGTAGTGTATACCCCGAACAGTTCACCAGGCCATCAAGGGGCCAGCACACACACACACATACACACACACACACACACACACACACACGCACACACACACAAAATAAATAAATAAATGAAAAAAAATTCAGTCTTACACTCACGGGCAATTTTCGAACAGCCAATTATCATGATGTTTTTTGACTGTGGGAGGAAACTAGAGTAAGCAGAGGAAACCCACACAGACACGGAGAGAGCATGCAAACTGCACACAGAAATCACTGAGCCCAGGAATCAAACCCAGGACGTTCTTGCTGTGAGGCTGATATACTAACCACTATGCCACCATGCCACTTAGAGGTAAGAGGTATTGAATCAAAGTCTGAATGGGAGGCATCATGGAATGACACATGAATTTGCCTATCCTTGTCTTTACCTGGCTTCCACTGGATTGCTGGGATTTGAACCTTAGCCTTAGTAGTAGTTAAGTACAAAAGGTGCAAAACTGGGGACACTGCCACTGTCTTTAAAACTCAGCTGGATGTTCAATTTTATTTACATTTTATTTCTATTGTGCTTTTAACAACAGATTATTGTAATAAAGCAGCTTTACAGGAATTCCGGATGTAGATTTAATTCCCAAGTGAGTGCTTGATTCCTTGATAATTTTTGGGCGAAAGTAATTTAAATGCAAATGCATGTTATACTCTTCAGCCCATATTATCAGACTGCCAAATTAACTGTCAGGTTCATTCCAACCCAGCAATATTTACAGTACCGTATATTAAACAGTTAATTTGAGTTTGTATTGTCATTAGTGTGAATTTTAATCATTAACCTTTAAGTGATGTAGATGACAGATCATTCACAAAAGCCTTGTCTAATCCAGATTGTGTCCATGCTAGTGTGACGCAAGCCAGAGGCAATAGTGGAGTTAAATCCTGAGATGTCAAAGGGAGAAAACCTTTAGAGGACCCTGATTCAACAGGGAAATAATCCTCTTCTGGTTGACTCCAGATAGTGGGATTATTAATCATTACTCCTCTGCAACTGTGTACTAAGTACTAAGGTTGTTGGAAGGATATTTGACTTGAGCGTATTAAGAATAAAAGTCCTATAATAAGCACAGGTCACTCACTCACTCACTTACTCACTTACTCACACCAAACCCCCCTAATCCTACCTATCTCAGCCGACACTGGGTGAAGGCAGGGTACACTGTAAACACCTCACTCAAAGATCACAGGACATCACATACAACCATTCACACTTACATCCACACCTAGTGACAATTTGAAACAGTGCATGTCTTTGGACTGTGGGAGAAAACCAGAGTACCCTGAGGGAACTCACACAAGTACACAAACTCCTCATTGAACCCAGGACTTTTTTGCTTTGAGGCGGACCTGATAACTACTACGCCACCATGCCACCCATAAGCACAGGACAGTCTTTATGATTATAGAAGCAGTTCTTAAATCTATTGTATCTTGTTCAGATTATCTACTGAAGCAGGTAGGATTTTTTTGTTGTTGTTGTTGTTGGTCATCTGACAAGGATGTTCATACATTTTTTGTATGAATATGTTACTCACTGGAAGACAAAAGAAAATGTCTACCCAAGTGTGCCACTGTAAATGGAAGAATGGTAAATGTGGAGATCTGTTCTGGCGAATAGATATGTGTTCAACCTCTGTGCTTGTTCTGTGACACATAGTATGGATGAAATGGGGGCAGGGTTGTGTAGTGGTTAACACATGCGGCTCACAGCAAGAGGTCCTGGGTCTGAGCCAAGCTCGGTAAGGGTGTTTCTGTGTGGGTTTCCTCTGGGTACTCCAGTTTCCTCTCACAGTCCAAAGACATGCACGTCAGGCTAATTGGCTGTTCCAAATTGTCCTTCTCACACACTCATTTGACGACTTGCTTAAACCAGGTGAAGACGGGGTACACCCTGAATACACCACCATTCAAACTCTCTCATGGGGCAATTTGAAACAGTCAGCTAGATGAGGTGGACATCCTAACCACTCCCTCCTAACACACTGCCACCGAGATGGCTCATTCAGGAACTGAGAATAATAATAGTAGCAATTGGAATTTTTGCCCATTTTTGCTTGATACAAGAATTGAGCTGCTCAACAGTCTGTGGTAACTGTTGTCTGATTTTTCTCCTCATGATGCACCATACATTTTTAAAAGAAGACAGATTTGGATTGGCAAACGGGCACTTAAGCACATACACATTGTGTCTAAAAAGACAAGCTGTTGTAGCTCATGCAAAATGAGTCCTGGCATTGTTCTTCTGAATTAAGCATGGTCTTCCTAAGAAGAGATGGTGCATTGATGGCAACATATGTGTCTCTAAAATCCCAACATACACTTCTGCATCAATGGGACTTTTACATACATGTAACTCACCCATTCCAAGGGCACTGATGAACCCCCATACCATTATAGATACAAGCTTTTGTATCTTTTGCCGATAACAATTTGCTGTCTGAGGGCTCGAAGATTATGCACATCCACCAGTGGTTTTCGGCCTTGCTCTTTATGCATTGTGTCTTTTTTTTCCCACAATATTATGTACTGTACATTTTGAAAAATCAGTGGGAGGAAACTGGAATACACAGAAAAAACCCATGCAAGCACAGTGAGAACATACAAACTCCACACGGAAATGCCTGAGCCCAGGACTTGAAGTCTAAAATTAGAAATTACAAATATCTATATAAACAGATATAGAATGATTACTGTCAGTGTGTAATATGTATAGTACTATCAATATGATAAAAAATAGAATGTAAGTGTAAGGCAAAACGTAGTAGGAATGATTTCCTGCGTTGTTTAATGGGGCATTTAGGTGGTATCAGTCTCTCACTAAATGTCCTCCTGTGACTGGTCAGCAGGTTGTGAAGCGGTTGGGAGGTATTGTTCAATATTGTACTTTTTTTGGACAACATTCGCCTCTCTGACACTACTGTCAGGTGGTCCAGCTCAATCTCCACAATGTTACTGGCCTTGCGGATCAGTTTGTTCAGTCTGTTGGCATCTGCAACCCTCACCCTGCTGCCCCAGCATGCAACAGCATAGAGGATAGTGCGGGCCACACACCGACTTGTTAAACATCCTAAGCATTGTTCGGCAGATGTTGAATAACCTTAGCCTCCTGAAAAATCGAGATGGTTCTCACCCTTCTTATAGAGTGCAGTTGTGTTTTTAACCCTGTACAGTTTATTGCCAGTATGAACTCCAAGGTATTTCTAACCCTCCACCATTTCCACATTGACAGCCTAGACAGAAACAGGGGTCGCTGGTGTTTTGGATCTACTAAAATCCACAATCAGTTCCTTGGTCTTTGTCACATGAAGCTGCAGATGATCCATTGTGTAAAGGATCCAAAGAGGAAAGGCACATACTGTGGTCTTACAGTCACGTAGTCCACAATCCAGAACACAAGACAGGCATCCACCTGCACTGCTGTCAGCTTCTCACCCAGGAGGATCGGCCTGATGGTATTGAATGCACTGGAAAAGTCAGAAAACATGATTCTCACAGTGCTTGCTGACTGGTCCAGGAAAATGTAGATATGGTTAAGCAGGTAGATGATGGCTTCCTCAACTCCAAGACAGGGATGTTAGGCCAACTAAAGGAGGTACAGATGTGGTCTAACCATGGGTCATAGTTGATCCAGGATGAGTCTCTCAAGTGTCTTCATAACATGTGAAGTGGGGGCCACTGGGACGTGGTGTCTTTGGTACAGAAAACAAGGCATGAAGTCTTTCACAGTACTGGAATTCTGTGTAGACTCAGGCTCATCATGAAGATGTAATGTAAGACTTCACAGAGCTGGGGAGCACATGCTTTAAGGACATGGAGGCTCACCCCATCTGGTCCTACTGCCTTGCCTGAGTGGAGTCTTTCCAGCTGTCTCTGAACTTGGTCATAGGTGAAGCTGGCAGGTGGGGGAGGATAGTCAGGTCTATCACAGGAGGCAGAGGTGCTGTAAGGAGAAGGAGGAAGAGAGGGTGGTGTGGCAGGGGGTTTCAGGCTTGCTCCTGACAAGTTAGAAGGGGGTTGAACAGTAGCCACAGTGGCCTGTCCTCAGAGCACTCGGCTCCTTTGCTGTTGAATGACCTAAAACCAGTGATGGTCTTCATACCACTCCAAACCCCTCTCATGTTGTTCTGCTGGAGTTTCCACTCCAGCTTCACCTTGTCTTTAAGCCTTTCTGATCTTGACTCTCAGTAATCCTCAGGTCTTTCTCACCTCCTCTCTGTTGCCAGCCCTGAAGGCCCTCTTCCAACTACCTCTACAGCACTACACCACTGTGCCATCCATACTGAAAATTATTTAATAGCGTACTTCCGCAGCTCCATACCTATGCAAATGTCATAAATTATTGTTGCAGGTTTTGTTTGTATTGCACTGGAGATAATGCAGTCCCAGTTAGGGAACATGTAAAACCCCAGGCCTCTTTTGATTATCCTTCAATTTGCACCACACTGTCCAGTTGCTTAATTTTTCTAAAAAAAAAAAAGAAAGAAAGAAAGAAAGAGAGAATCATGGTAGTACACATGTTCCTCCGATAATCTTTTTAAAATATTTCAAATATTTCTCCCTCTCTCTCTCTCTCTCTCTCTCTCTCTCTCTCTCTCTCATGTGCGTGTTTTTTGTGGTTAAAGTAATTTAAATGCAAATGCATATTCATACACTTCAGCCTATATAATCTGATTGCTATGATCAGAGTGTGTTTGATTAACTGTCAGGTTCATTCTAACCAAACACTTTTTACAGTTCTTTATAATAAAGCGTGAATTTGAGCTTCCGTTGTCCCTGGTGAAATTTTTAATTAGTAATCTGTGTGTGATTTTAATCAGTCCCCAGATCAGTCAAGAAGAATTCTCTAATCTACATTTTGGCATCTCGTGTGGCCGTGCACATGTGGCCGTGTTATTTGTAATATGTTTGTGCTACAAAGCTTCATAAATCCAAATAATAGCATTTATTGGAGGGGCTCATAGAAAAAATATTTATTTTTGAATCATAATACGAATAGAACAGCCAATTATCCCTAATGTGCATGTCTTTGGACTGTGGGAGGAAACCGGAGTACCCGGAGGAAAACCCACGCATGCACAGGGAGAACATGCAAAGAAACGCCCGAGCGTGTGAAATGTTCACAGTGACTTCTCAACATAAGGACGGGTTTTTTCCGAAAAGAGATATGAATGATGTCAGCACAACTTTCAGTCAACATGCATCGAGTGAATATTCACTAGGCAATAATCCAGCTGATTGGTCAAATCTGGGCATGTGTTACGAGTAGTCTGTTAGGATTGATAGTCATGATTAAGGCTCGTTCTCTCTGTGTGCGCAGTAGGGAGTGGTATGAGGCGGTGATGATGGCTTTGGACATGGAGAGGACGGTGTCTAAGCTCATGTTTGACTTCCAGAGGAACTCCACCTCCGATGACGACTCTGGCTGCGCTCTGGAGGAATACGCTTGGGTGCCCCCAGGCCTCAAACCTGAACAGGTAAAGGTTCCCACATAACAACACACAGGCACGTACTGTTAAGTTTTCTTTTGAGAGCAAGATGTAGAGTTAATTGGTATTAGAGACACACCAACGATACAGAATGTTTGTTCACATCATTGTGTGTTGCTGAGGAATAAATCTATCCTTAGGGATTGGACCATGCTTGGACATTTGTCTGATCCCATTGAGGAACACTGCTTTAAAAAATGGTTTTATTAAAAATAAATAAATAAAAAGACAAAAGCATTCCTTTTTTGTTCCTCATGTTAAAGCTGAGGTTAGAGTTTCGTGGAGCATCGCATTAATTAGCTATAGTCATAATTATGGTTAGTAAGACATGTGTGTGTGTGTGTGTGTGAGAGAGAGAGAGAGAGAGAGAGAGAGAGAGAGAGAGAGACAGTTTTTGTCTTTTTTTTTTTGTGTAGATCATATTTGTACCCAAAATGTCAATAGCCAGATATCCAATATGGCTAGTTACACCCGGGAGTATACACAGGGGCAGAATGGTGGTGTAATATTCCTGTTCCCTGGGTTTGAGTCCCATGCTTGGCAAGGGCGTTTCTATGTGGAGCTTTCATGTTCTTCATGTGTTTGTGTCAGTTTCATCTGGGTTCTACGGTTTCCTCCAACAGTCCAAAGACATGCACTGTCTTTTCTAAATTGAACTGATAACTGCCTGTTCTAAATTGCTCCTACATGTGGATGTGAGTGTGAATGGTTGTATGTTGGCCCTGCGATGGTCTGGCGAACTGCTGTGTGAGAGAGGAGAATTTGGAGGCCATTTGTTCCCCAAACCATTCCTGCACATTTTTTCAGTGTATCAGGTTGCACTATCCTACTGCGGTTAGGGAACCCCATTGCCATAAAGGTGTGCACTCGGTCTGCGCAATGTTCCGTTAGGTAGTGCATGTCAAAGTAACATCCACATGTTAGGACCCAAGGTTTCCCACAAGAAAATTGTCCAGAACATTACACTGCATGGGTGGCTTGCCTTCTTTGCATGGTCCATCCTGTTCTGCCTCCAATACAGGAACGTCAAGTGCTAACTGTTCACTTGCTACCTAATCCATTCCATATGGCACGGTAATGAGATAATCGCTGTGGTTCATTTTGCCTTTTAATGATTTTAAAGTTATCGCTTAGGGCAGCACAGTGGCGTAGTGGTTAGCATGTCCGCCTCACAACAAGAAGGTCCTGGATTCGAGTCCCGGGCTCAGCGAGGGATTTTCTGTATTTTTGCATGTTTTCCTGGGTTTCCTCTGTATACTCCAGTTTCCTCCTACAGTCCAAAGAAATGCACATATGTCTAACTGGCTGTTCCAAATTGCCCTTAGGTGTGATTGTGAATGGTTGTGTGTGTGTATGTGTGGCCCTGTGATGGTCGGGTGAGCTGCTCAGGTTGTACCCCACCTTCGCCAGAGTTGACTG
>JAQMYF010000012.1:15040610-15053179 GCA_030014195.1 Neosilurus mollespiculum | reverse complement strand
AAAACTTTACAGAGTAGATATCCAGCTTTTAAACAAATTCTCTTCTCTAACGTTGTTTCCTACCCCATCTACAGATTATCTTTGCAGATGAGTGCACAGAGGCAGAAGGAAGGCATTGGCACATGAGGCATTTCTGCTGCTATGAATGTGAGGCTCCACTTGGTGGCCAGCGCTACATCATGCGTGAGGGACGGCCCCACTGCTGCAACTGTTTTGAGTCACTCTACGCTGAGTACTGTGATGCGTGCGGAAAGCATATAGGTATAGTCACTCAGATATATCTGCTGATCTGCCCTTTTTGTAAACCAGGCAGAAAGGTTTTCCCTCTTGTGAGTTATAGGACTGTAATGGTTAGAGAATAGGAATGCAGGTGGCCCACGGTTCAGTTTGTATCATGGTTTTTGGGCCATGGTAACAGTATGGCCTTGATATCTTTATATTTCAATGAGAAAAAAATACATTTGCTAAGCCGCTTAATACTATTAGGGTCACAGGGAGGCTGAAGTCTATCTCAGCTGGCTCTGCTTGAAGGTGCCAAGTGCAAAATCCAGACAGAAATATCTGAGCCAGGGAATTGAACCCAGGACCTTCTTGGTGTGAGGTGGACATGCAAACCACTAACACCATTGTGTCACCTCTTTCTAAAACTTTATCTCTAAAATTAGCAAAATTTTGGGCAGCCATGGCCTAATGGTTACAGAAGTGGGTTTGGGACCAAAAGGTCACTGGTTCAACTCCCAAACTGGCAGGATAAATGTGTGGCATAGTGAGCAGTACCTCCCCTTTGTCCAGCTTTACAGCTGAAATGCCCTTGAACAAGGCACCCAACTCTCAACTGCTCTCTGGGCGCCGCAGTGAGGCTGCCCACTTCTCCGAGTGTGTGTGTGTGTGTGTGTGTGTGTGCTCTCTTTGGATGGGTTAAATGTAGAGCCAAGTTTCCCTTGTAGGATAATACAGTATATCAAAGGCAAAATTTTAAAAATGTGCATGTCTGTTAGGTAAGCTACATCCCTTTAAAAACATTCTTCATGTACAGTACATTATGTAGATAATTGAAAACAATTAATCACAGAGCATTAAGATATTACACTGTTGAGCATTTTATTGTTTTAGAAAATGAAGTACATCCATCAGTTATGTGGCATATAAAGAGTCGGCATGGCTTGGAATGGCATTGGTTCACAGGGTGATCAAAACATGCATTTTAATTAGAATGAACAGTAGCATTAAAAAGAGAAACACTCACTCCCTCACTTATTTGCCGAACGACTTAATCCACTATTAGGGTTGCAGGGAGGATGGAGCCCTGAACAGCTTGTCAGACCATTGCAGGGCCATAGCACACACAAACATTTACAGTTACATTTACACTTAGGGGCAATTTGAAACAGCCAATTTGCCTAATGTGCATGTTTTTGGATTGTGGGAGGAAACCAGAGTAGCTGGATGAAACCTACATAAGCATGGAGAACATGCAAACTCCACACAGAAGTGCCCCAGCCTGGGACTCAAACAGAAGACCTTCTTGCTGTGAGGCGAGCGTGGTAACCAGTATGCTACCGTGCCTCCCCAAACAAGAAACAATTAATAGGAATTATTTTTATATGAAAAAAAAATCATTTATCATCTTTGCTGAAAACAAAGCTAGAGATAACATAGTTATTCAGACTTTTCAAGAATCAATTCAGGTGCCTTTATTTCTCTTTCAGACACACATTTCTCTTACATGCACCTTTACACATAAAAGATATCATATTATAAGTATTGACTATGGAATTAATATTTATCTGTCCCTCCTAGGCATAGACCAAGGACAAATGGCATATGAGGGTCAACACTGGCATGCCACTGAAGAATGTTTCTGCTGTGCTCGCTGCCGTCAGTCTCTGCTGGGTCGTCCCTTTCTGCCAAAGCAAGGGCTCATCTACTGCTCTCGTCTCTGCAGCCAGGGAGATGAGCCTGATTTGTCAGACTCCTCTGATTCTGCTTTTCAGAGTGCTCGTTCACGTCAGTCACGCCGCAGTGCACGAATTGGCAAGCAGGGAGCAAAGAACAACAAGGCAGAAAGTGGCAGGCAGCCATCCTCGGGCTCAGCATCTGCAACAGGTGAGCGACATTCAGCAGAAGCAGACTCCCTGGTTGTACAAATGGACCTGCTAAGCGTGTCCAGCCCAGCTCCCAGTCGTACCCCAAACCGTACTCCAACAAGAACCCCAAGCAGGACCCCGAGTCGTTCACCAAGCTTGAACCGCAAGCAGTCTGTCTGGGTGAGCAGGGATGAGCCATACCCCTATGAGTCCAATCAAAGAGATCCTTCCCCTTCCCCAAATTCCCATCAGCTTCGGAGCCAATGTAGTATCCGCAGCCCATACCCTTCCTCTCCTAGCCAACCACCCAAAGTGGTGAGCCCTCCAGACTCCTGGCACAAAGAACAACCAGGGAATAATCCCAAGAAGCCCCCTGTCATGGCAGCCCTGAGAGGCCACTCTTTCAATGAAAATTGGATGCACCATGGGCAAGAATCTGAGTTCCATCCACCCAAACTGAAGACACAGATGAGTTTTAATGAGGTATCTAGTCATGGTGCTGGATTCTTAGACAAGCGCAGTGTCAGTGTGCAAGGCGTCCCAAGGGAAATGAGGCCTCCACTTCTGAGGAGTAGACATCACATTGGCCCCAGCTTTGGTGAACTGACACCCCTTGAGCAGACACCACGAGGGTCTTCAGACTCACTGGCCCTTTCTTATGCCACAGGTATACTAACTCATCCTATTCGTAGTAACATACATTTCAGTCATTGTCCATACTATTTATCATCCATATATTATGGCAAATATATGGCTTTACAAAGATTGACAACATTTAATTTTGTCCCCATTTAGGAAACTCTTTAGATGGGACTACGAGGCGCCAGGAGCACCTTTCCCGTTTCTCAATGCCGGACTTAAGCAAGGACTCTGGTGTGAATGTGTCTGAGAAAAGTGCAATGGGTACCCTTAACTCATCCATGCAGTTCCGCAGCACTGAATCCTTGTCATCAGTCCCTAGACCTCTTGCTGATCTGGGAATGCCAGTCAGACTGAGGTACCCACCACAACTCTACTGGAACTCATCTAGAGGCCTCAGCTTTGATGAGCCAGCTAAAGGTCGCATGGGACTGGCAGGGAGCATGGGAAATGTTCATTCAGTGACACCACGACCACGGCGAGCTAACACACAAGACTCTCCACGACAACAACGACCAAGGCAACAGCACCACCGTAAAAGTCATAAGAGACATAAAGGCCACCATCGGTCGCGCCGCTCACGCTCAGATAATGCCCTCCATCTGGCTGCTGAAAATCAGGGTTACCCTAGTGATCCTGTTCAGAGATTCCATGATGACTTTCAACGGTTGCCCTCACGGATGTTACGTGACCCATTCGGAGGAAATTATGCATGTAGACAGCAGTTTTTCAGGCCTTGCCCTCGAACCACATCTGACCTGACCTTGCAGGACCCTGGAGGTCCAAGACTAGGCCAATACCTGGGCAGATATGGAGAGCTGGCAGAAGGTGACGATCACTTCTGCTCCACCTGCTCCTCCTCATCAGAAGCATCCGATGACGAAGGCTACTTTATGGGAGAACCGATTCCTCGGCCTGTGCAAGTGCGTTATCTTGACAACGAGCAGTTGAGGCAGCGCTACAGTCCCACGATGATGGGTGGTCACTCCCAGCTACACACTCGTAGACGCAGAAAGAGTAAGAATTGCATTATCTCATAAGAGAGAGTTTGTACCTGTGTGGGTCTGGTGTGTGTCTGTTTGTATTTAGGTTGTAACATTATTGAAGCATGATGAAATCATAAATAAGAAAAACTTGATGTCCTCTGGATCTTATCTCCGCTGTTTACTGTGACGGAAGATGGCACAAAGAAATGCATTATCTCATAACGCAGGTCGTGTGTTTGTCAGTCAGTATGTCTGATTATGTAACTTTATTCAAATAACTTACTTAATAGATTGTAATCTTACTTAAGCATGATCAAATCATAATCAACAAAACCTGATCATGCCTTCTGGACATTATATTCTCTGTTTACTGTGACACAAGATGACTTCATGTGTGAACCAATTTGAATATTACATTTAACCTTGTATATTCAAGAACACTTAAGTTCACTTGTAGAAATGTGCAATAAGGATTGTGCTATGTACTGGTGAGTTGATACAAATGTAGGAATGAGGCTCAGAGTGCAACGAAGGAACTGTTTCGAGTCAAGAATTGGTATTGGTGGGTTACCATGATAACTGGCTTTCATTACAATTGTATTTATTCAGAAATGTCTTAATCTTGTGTTATTGTATGTGTAAGGAGTGAAAGATTGCTAGCACAGTCATGTGGCTTGATCTCTCAATACTGATTATGAAGTCTGATAATGAAATGAAGACTGAGGGGACTTGTTTTTAAATGCAAATCAGAACTGCCCTAGCTTCAAGGTAAACATTTCTCTCTTCTTTTTTCGCTCTTTAAACCTGTCTCTCTCTATCTTTTACTGTCTATTTGAGAGCCAGTTCATCTGGACCCATATACTAGTTATTGTTTCCATTGTTCTAATTGCTTGCACCCTGTTCTATCAACGACATATTAAAATAACTTACCTTTGCTTTTGAGAATAGCAATGTTTGGTATAGTCCTGTTTTAAATGCAATATACTCCCCCCCACCCCTCCCCACCCTTCCAAAAAAAAGTCCACATTTTAATAATGTTATCTTTAAATTCCATGTATGTACAGTGATTTTCAAAAGTAATATAAGTCATGGCTGTAGTATTGTAAATGTTATGTAAATATAGTCTTAAATATTTCTATATTTTGTATCCTCAGAAGCATTATTTGTATCATATTGTAGAGCGTTAACTGCATGTATCCCCAGTTCATGTCTTGTATCTGAATTAAATAATATTTCAATTATCAATAAACTTTGGTCTTTATTTATTTCCATATGGGTGGATTATGGGATGGATGTGGCCTCATTGGCCGGGTTCAGATGTTTCAATGGCTTAAAACAGATGAGAAATGATTTAATACACTGTTCAGCCATTAGATTTACACCATATAGCAGCAAGCTTAGTGGTTAGCATGTCTGTCTGACAGCAAGAATGTCCTGGGTTTGAGTCCCGTGGGTTGGTGAGGGCTCTATGTTGTTCTCCCCATGCTTGCTTGGGTTTCCACTGGGTACTCAGGTTTCCTCCCACAGTCCAAAGACATGCATATTAGGCTTATTGGCTGTTTTGAATTGCCCCTAGGTGGGAGTATGAGTGTGAATAGATGTTTGAATTGGCCCTGCAATGGTGAACCCTGCCTTCGCCCAGAGTCAGCTGAGATATTCTCCAGCCTCCCCGCGACCCTATGTGATTCAGCAAATGAATGAATGAATGAATGTATTAACACCACATGACTACACTGCAGCTCCATACACTGATAGTGTTCTGATATCTTTCTATTATATTCAGCATTAAAGGAGCAGTGCCATAATTTTTTAGCATAGTAAATTGCCAAAAAGTGATAATACGCAATCAGTGTTCAAAATTTTTGCCCAGTAAGTAGCAATTAGAAATAGATGAAAAGCATGGACTTTTTGAAATCGTGTTGGGCTGAACAGTTTTCAGAGATTGAGCTCCTACTGCAAGCTCTTTACACGCATAATGTATGAACCCAATTCCTGTCTAGTTTCCTACCAAACACCACTGATGATACTTAAGCAATTATCTTCAGACAACTATGACAGTGGGCCCATAACTGGTTCAACAGTTTGTGCAACTGTAGTTCTCCTACTCAAGTCAGATTTATTTATATATTTATACATGTGATAGGTTTTATATTTATATTGTCTGGGCAGATGTATTAGACTCTGCTTCCAATGCATATCAACGCACAGTGGGCACCCATGATATTCTTGTCAGTTCACTGGTTGCATTTTCTTGGTCCACCTTTTACTAGTGGTAGATACTTTCCACAGCATACCCGGAACACCTGTGTGTTATGTGTTTTGGACATGACTGGACCCTGGTCAGCCATATTTCCTGACACGTGAAGTGAATGACATTGATTACCTTGTTACAGTGGCACCTGCCAAGGTGTGAGACGCAGGAATGGACAGTTGCTTCTCAAAGCCAATATGTTGGAAGCAGGAAAAATTAGTGAGGTTAAGTATCGGAGAGACTTTAATAAGGGCCACTCTGGGATGGTTAAACAACTTGGTCTATGCATCTCTAGAACAGCAGGTCCTGTGAGGTGTTCCTGGTATGCAGGAGTAACATATTACATACTGTATAATAGTTAAGTAAATGTATAAGAAATATAATTGTAATAGATCTTTATTATATCTTATTCATCAATCACTTACTCATTTGCCAAACTGCTTAATCCTACTAGGGTCGTGGAGAGGCTGGTGCATGTCTTAGTGCCAATACTGAGCAAAAGTGGAGTACACCCCAGACTATGGCAGGGCCAACACACACATTCACACAGAGGAGTAACGTAGAACCGCCAATAAGCCTAATGTGCATGTCTTTGGACTACGGGAGGAAACCGGAGTACCCAGAGGAAACCGATGCAAGCACGTAGAGAGTATTCAAACTCCACACAGAAACGCCCGAGCCTGGGACTCGAACCCAGGACCTTGCTGAGAGGCGGACATTCTAATCACTACACCAGCGTGCCACCCCATATTATATATCTACAATGCCTATTTCCAGAAGTTACAAAATGCAATAAAACTAGCAAAGAATAGCCTTTATTTTTTTAATTCATGTGACCATTTACTTTACTTGCAAAAGTCTAAAGAAAAGTTTTATAATATGTTTACTGACACACACCACATTAATAAATTACATAACATAAATTTTAACCGCTATTTAATTGGGAATTGATGGAATGGTGGCATAATTGTTAGCATGTCCACCTCACAGCAAGATGGTTCTGGGCTCAATGAGAGCGTTACTATGTGGAGTTTGCATGTTCTCCCCGTGCTTGCATGGGTTTTCTCTGGGTGTTGCAGTTTCCTCCCAAAGTCATAAAAATTGCCAATTAGGCTAATAGGCATTAATTGGTGAGTGTGAGTGTGAATGGTTATGTGTTCTGGCCCTACGATGGACTGATCATCAGTGTGTACTCCAGCTTCTCCCAGTGTCAGCTGGGATAGCCACCCCATGACTCTAACAAAGAAAAATAAAGTGGTTTAGCATATGAATGAATAAATAAAAATACTAATTGTTGAAGGTTTTTAATTGAATTTTTTGGTACATTTTTGCTTGTTATGAGATGTCCGCTGCTTAGCACTTCATGGTCTCTTCACTTCTTCAAGATTTGCCCTGGATATTTAATAGGAGACACATCTGGACTGGCAGCACGGTGGTCAAGCACATGTATGCGTATGAAGCTACATTTTTTTAGCTTGTGCAAAATAAGACCTGGCATTGTCCATCTTAAATAAGTAGGGACCTACTGGCAAGAAACGTTGCCTTTATAGTAACATAAAATCTTAATGTATGCCTCTGCGTCAATGATACTCCCACACACATGCAACTCACATGCCTCCTCATACCATCACAGATGCTGGATTTGCACCTTTTTTGCTGATAATAATTAGGATGGTTGTTTTCATCTTTGCCAGAGAGAATTCTGTTTTTTTCCATGAAAACAAGCTCTACCAACAGCACACAGTTCCACTGTCTCTCGGTCCATCTGCGATGAGCTCATGTCCAGAGAACTTAGCAATGTTTCTGCATAGAAATGATCTATGGCTTTCAGTTTCAGGTTGCAGTATTCTGACTATATTTGTCACGGTAGCATGATAGCTCCTCAGGCAGTGCCACCTAGGGACTTGAAGGTCACACATATCCAAGAGTGGTTTTCAACCTTGCCCTTTACATACTGAGATATTTGTTTTAGTATATACTACATGAATGGTACATCTGCCTCACAGCAAGAAGGTTCTGGGTGCAAGGCGCACGCTTGGCTCGGGTGTTTCTATGTGAACTTTGTATGTTCTCACCGTGCTTGCGTGGGTTTCCTCTGGGTAGTCCGGTTTACTCCCACAGTCCAAAGACATGTACATTAGGCTAACTGGCTGTTCCATAATTACCTCTAGGCTCTGCATGTGAGTGTGAATGGTTGTGTGTGTTGCCCTGCAATGGTCTGGCTAGATTGTACCAATGTCATCACCCAGTGTTGGATGAGAACAAGTCAGATTGCACCCTTCCTTCATTTTATATAGTGATAATAGAGCATGGTTGAATTCTAGAATCTAATCGGTGAGAAGGTGTGTATCATTTTTGCATAACAGTTCGGCACAGACAGTAGTTTCAGCTGTAATGTGGATGATTTATAAGGTTTATATTAATGCACCCTTTATTATTATTATGTTATTGTGTTTATACAGTAGTAAGAGCTCATTCACAGGGACCATCCTGGAAAGGATTAGTCTCGTATAACCACATGGTCTGTTGTGCGTCATTTCTTACATTACAGTATAACATTATGTGTGTTAGATTTACTTATTTAATGTGTTGTTTGTTATTATCTATATTAAGCCATACATTATAGTGGTGTTTGTAATAAATGAGATTTTATTTTTAATATTTTGTCAATTAAAAACATTTACAAGCATTTAACAGTTTAACAGCATTTAGCTTCGACAAAGTTACCACAAATACCACAATCAATGGGCAAAGTAGACTATTTTATTACAGATAAGTTCTGGCTTTACATTTATACATCTAACCTCGGATAAAGACAAATCTTACAAGTAAATGGTAAAGTACACTTCACAGCAAGAAGGCTCTGGGTTCCAGTCCCTCGTTCACACAAGGACATATCTCTGTGGAGTATAATATGCCTGCATGGGCTTCCTCCAAGTACCCTGGATGTGCATGTTATACTGTCTGGCTGTTCCAAATTGCCCCTAGGTATGAGTGTAAGTGTAAATTGTTATGTATGTGTTGATCCTGCAAATAAATGATGAGTTGAATGACTTCACCCAGAGTCAGCTGGAAAAGGCTCCAGCCTCCCCGAGACACTAATAAAGTGTAAGGCATTTTGGGAAATTAAACAAAATTAAATATTAATAATGATAAATTTTACTGACGACTTGTAGTTCATATATGGTAGAAATAATAAATTAGTAATATGCAAGTGGTTTTGTGTGTGTGTGTGTGTGTGTGTGTGTGTTTGTGTGTGTGTGTGTGTGTGTGTGTGTGTTGCCCTGAGATGATCTGGTGAGCTGTTCAGGGTGTACCCTGCCTTCCACCAGTGTCAGCTGAGATAGGCATCAGCCTTCCCGCGACCCTAACAGGATTAAGCGGTTTGGCAAATGAGTGAGAGAGCAAGTGAGTGAGTTTGAAAGTGAGTGAGGGAGTGAGAAAGTGAGTGAATGAGAGTAAGAGTAAGAAAGTGAGAGAGAGTGAGTAAGAGAGAGAGTGAGTGAGAGTGAGAGAGTGAGATAGTGAATGGGAGAGTGAGAAAGTGAGTGAGAGAGTAAGTGAGAGTGTGAGATAGTGAATGGGAGAGTGACTGAGTGAGAGAGTGACAGTGAATAAGTGAGTGAGTGAGTGAGTGAGTGAGAGAGCAAGCAAGTGAATGAGAGGGTGAGAGAGTGGGTACTTGTTCAAACATTTAAGTAATGAGATTAAAGAAAGTCATAACAAAGTATAAGATTTATACATTCTTCCTAATATACCCAAACCAGCAGGAAAAATGTGTGGCGGTGGGGGAGTGAGCTGCACTTTCCCTTCCTCCACCTTCACAGCTGAAGTGCCCTTGAGCAAGGCACCTAACCCCCAATTGGTCTCCAGGCACCCCAATGTGTGGCAGCCCACTGCCCCAAGTGTGTGTGTGTGTGTGTGTGTGTGTGTGTGTGTGTGTGCTCACTTTGGATGGGTTAAATGCAGAGCCAAAATTTCCCTAGCGGGATTAATACATTATATCAGAATAATAGCTCCATAAGAAATGTACAGTAAAAAGAATAGGCATTTTTATATCAGTACTTAAAGGGTTAATTGTGTAACCTTATCTACTTTTTTGTTTTGTTTTGTTTTATTTTAGAGTGAACTTCTCTTCCCTTTCTTGCACACATTTCAAGTTTTCCTCATTTATGATTTTGGCACCTGACAGCAGATTCACACAGGAAGCAAAGATCGACAAGCGACCCTGAAAAGTCAGTGATCATCAGAGTAATGAGCGACAAGAGGTGAAATTTTCTCAAGTGACATGAAGTGGGTGGGATTTCAACTGAGCTCAACTTTCTTGTGGGCGATAACCAATCAGGGCTTAAAGATACCGTTGATTGAAAGATGCCTCCAAACTCTGAGTTTCCCAAAACCTTTTCCTATTTGTTTTCATAGGCTGTGTAAGATAGGCGATGGCATGCAGTTCAGAGGCAAATCTGTTCACGTGTCACTTGTCGCTTCCTCTGCGAATGTGCCTTGAGAGTTAAAGAATGGTTTATGGTCATTAAAAGCAAGTCAGTATCGTCAGGTGACTATCATGGTGTAAAAAGAAAACCAAGTCTGGTTAGCTAGACCGACAGATACAGCAAAACAGACAGATATTATGTGGAGCCCTAAAAACATCTCAACAAGTAAAACATCATACCACAGAGGACCAGTGTAAAGAAACAGGAAGTAATTAAGCCTTTAGGAATCTTCAATATAGCAAAAAAATAAACATTATAACATGTATATAATTCTGTTTACAGATTTCTTTTATTGTTTAAGAATAAGCAAAACCTTACTGTTATAAAAAAACACGAAATTTGCCTCAACTGTTTCTTTTCGGAACAATGACGCTCGAATTTCAGAACTGTCCCATGACATGTGTTTGACTGGACGTATAAACATAATGCTAATATATTGATTTAGGCAGCGACTGAAAGCGGAGCTCCCTGCAAGATCCCTGTGAGTTGCATCTCTTATTTATTGCACTTATGTTTTCCCGAAAAATCAACAGAAGCACAAAACTACAAAGAGAGAAATTTTATTTCTCCTCTCTCTCAAACACACACACACACACACACACACACACTGCACACATGATGTGCCAGCACACGACTTTAAATTTAAAGTTGATGGCTTTTTAAGTGAAAACTCAGCTGTAAAATTATTAAATTTGCGGTTGTTTGGATGTTGCTTCTTTACACGTACAGTACGACCTTCTTTTATCAAGCACCTTAATAACAACCAGTGATGTCATGGCCCGCACTGCAAAACAGACAATCAGCATCATGGTGCACAACATCCAATCAGGATCGCGGTGCATAATGGCCAATCAATATCGCAGTGCATATACAGCCAGTCAGCATTGCAATGCATAGACAGCCAATCAGCGTTGCGGGGTATAACAGCCACTGAGCGTTGGGGTGTATAAACAGCAAGTCAGCACTGCAATGTATAACAGCCAATCAGTAACACAGTGCATAACAGCTAATGAGCAGTGCGGTGCATAGACAGCCAGTCAGCATTGTAATGCATAGACAGCCAGTCAGGATCACGGTGCATAACAGCCAATCAGCATCGCGGTGTATAGACAGCCAATCAGCAATGCAGTGAAAAATCATGGTGCATACTGACACTGGACTGACACTGCACAGCCATAAAAAAAACAACTTCATGGTTTCTTATGTATGATGCTCCTTTCACGCAGGCCTCGGCCCACACGGGAGCTCCGCTAAAATAATGGTCAAATCAGACTCGTTTATCCTTTGGTAAAGAAGCTTATTTATTCTGATTTGTTTGGCTAGCAGATCTTCTTTAATACAGATTTATCCATGCACTCACATCCATGATATTCCAACACTAGCTTTGGGGAGAGGGGTCAAAATGCTGCTGCAGTTTTAACACATTTAGCACCTGAGATCTTTACACAGCAACATTTATGTTTACCGAGTCCCCCCTTCATGCAGATGTGGATGAAGAACGTGCTATTCCAGTGGCACTGCTTCACAGTGTTATCGTCCTGTGTTGGACATAAACCTTCACACATGAAAGCATTTCCAGAAAATTAAATAAAAATTTTTTAAAAATGATTGTGGATGAAGTTGATCTTTTTTTCTCTTATGTGGTTAAAGTCACAGAAGTCACAGATCTGCCTCAAAATTCACAGCAGGAGATTCAAAGGCCAGTGTGTGTGTGTGTGTGTGTGTGTGTGTGTGTGTGTGTGTGTGTGTGTGTGTGTGAGTGTGTGTGTCATTGATGCTGGGCCTGAGATGGTATGCTAAGCTCTCTCTCGTCATACTCATGGATGAACTGCTCCATGGCTTCTACGCAGCGCAGGCCGATCTCATGCAGGTTCTCCCTCAGTGATGACTGGATGGATCTTTCCAGTGATGGATCTTTTGCTACAAGCATTTTCACCACCACACCAAATGTGTCGCAGTCCTGCCGATACACCTGCAGCACACATACACACACCATGACAGTAGCATTATAAGTGCCTATCCAGGTCTTAAGTTATAAGATCAAAGGCTCTGCACTCAGTTCTAGCCAGAAGAGTTCTACGGTGTTATAGTCTACTGTATACACGTATGTATA
>JAQMYF010000012.1:15012420-15029093 GCA_030014195.1 Neosilurus mollespiculum | reverse complement strand
CAGTATATAATTAGGATCGAATAAAAATCTCACCGCTTTTTTTTTTTTTTGCGAATTAAAGAAGGAACATTTTGTGGCCACTTACTGTAAATGATAGGCCGTGCCTCTCAGAAGCCACTGAAGATGACCGGGAGCGCTCTGAGAGGTAAACAAAAAGAAAAGTGAAGCACATTTAGCATTATTGTGACTGTAAAATCATATCATCATCACATTTATTCATTATTCATGTCACTTGACCTGTTTAGGGTCATAGAGAGGCTGGAGCCTATCTTAGCCAACTCTGGGTGAAGGCGGGGTACACCCTGAACAGCTCCAACACAATGTCAGTCAATCACAGGGCAAATACAAGCAATCACGCACTCACACCTAGGGCCAATTTAGAATAGCAAATTATCCTAATGTGCATGTCTTTGAACTGTGGGAGGAAACTGGAGCACCCGGGGAGAAAATCCATGCAAAGATGAGGAGAACATGCAAACTTCACCCAAAAACAACCATTATGCCACTGTACCCACCTGATCTTATTTATGACTTCATTATCCAGAACGATGTACTGAAGTGCTTTTGCAAGAGAAAATAAAACATATCCATGTGCTAGTACGTTACATGAGGCTCTAAGAACACCAATCATGCTGATTCGTTGCTGGAGGGGAAGTGTTAGAGAAAAAAACATACATAAAGGAAGGGACTTTTTAATGGAATTAGTGCTCATGTTTGTGTTTGGTAAAAAGATCTTCAGGTTCTTTAGTGGTAAGGCTCTGGGGTACTGATCAGCAGGTTGTGGGTGCAAGCCCCAGTACTGCCAAGCTTCCACCGTTGGACCTTTAAGTAAGACCCTTAACTGCTTGACTGGATAAATGAGATTCAGAGTAAGTCACTCTGGATAAGGGTGTCTGCCAAATGTAAAAGTTTAAAGATCAGATATTATACCCATTTTCAGATCTTTATTTTTTTATCTGGGACACCACTGGAGCACTGAAGTATGATTCCCCACATGCTGCTTCCCTACCTTACCCTGAAACGTGAGGTGTGCGTGCTAAAAAGTGAGGACCTGTTTGGCTTCCTTCTCACATTTATGTTCTTTCAACTCTCTGTGCCTACTCTGCTCTGATTGGTCGCCTTTTTGAAGCCTTTCCAAATGAAAGCTCCATGATCAATGTGCTAGGCAGCAGGCAGGGATAGATGAAGATACTGCTGTGCATATGGGTGAAGGCCGGCAAATCAGAAGGCCCAGAACACCGTGATGAAATAGTGTGCAAAAAAAAAATGGCGAAAACTCACATAGCCCAGAGGGAAAACTTAAACATTCTCTAACCTCGTTATTTGACACTCGGCATCATTCAACATGGGTATTCAACACCGTACCAACATTTACGGGTTAAAAAAGCAGAAAAGGCCTCATATCTCCCCTTTAAGCCCCTTTGGAAAACCAGAGAAAGAGAAGTTCACTCTATCACCTGGTTCCCAACAATGAAAAAGATCCTTCTTGTTCTTGTATAATCTGTTATTTTTTTTCCATCTGATCTTGGCCACAATTAAAATGGTGTGAAAGGAATAACTAAGGCTTCCGCATGAGGACCTGTAGGCTGCGATTTGGAGAAATTTGCCTTGCAACATTCGAATGCTTGGACTGCCTGATATATACTGGCTCTCTGCCTAGAAGCTTAAATTCTCTCTCTCTCTCTCTCTCTCTCTTTCACTCTCACCCTCTCACACATAAAAACACCTTCAATTCTCTCCCACTCACATACACAAAACATTTGAGCTCATCCTTTCTCTCACTGTCACTCCTTAACACACACACACACACACACACACGCATATATATACTGTATATACCAAAATAGCACAAAGACAATGACTCATGCTCATCTCTGCATATCTCACAGGCACAATGAGCAAGTAAGTGAACGAGTGAAAGAGAACCTAAACGAAAGGTTTGGATCTAACCAGGCTATGCCACTGTCTCACACACACACACACACACACACACACACACACCCACACACATACACACAAACATTCTAGATATATTACAGAAATATACTCTCTGATACACACTTTAGCCTGTGAAAACATTTATGAAGGTGGATGCGCTATGCTGCACACACATATCATTATAAATCGGTCATATCCTTGTTTGAGCAAACATCTAATCATTAATAAGAATAGAATTATTGATGAACGATGCTCAGCCGAAACGCTGCAGCGCTGTTAGATTATTCTCTGGATGCATTTTTTTCACTGAAGAGCTGTTCTCCAGTTCAACAATCCATCGAGCTGTTTACATCTCCAGTGATGCAGCTGTGCTTGATGAGTGCATAATGATGAGCACTGAGGAAAAACAGCTAGGCAAGGAGCAAGTGGTTGCTCATGGTAGTAATAATGTGCTAACACTACCATCTAGTGTGTATGATGCGTTGCAAGACAGTAGCAGACACTTTTACATGATGCATATACAGTATATCTGCATAAACTAGCTCCCCATACACACACACACACCACACACACACACCCTCTGTCATATACCTGGTATGCTGCTTTCCTTTTTGTCCTGCACTGGAGTAGAAGTTCTCTTCTCAGCTCTTTTTTCCAAGTGCTGGCTTGATGAATGCACATTTTTGCGTCTCTGAACTGCACTCGGGCTCCGAGGTCTTGACTGAAGCTGAAGACTGTACGCTCGCTGGAACCTGTGGAGCCTCAAGCTAAAACTTGGCCGCCTGGAAAAGTGATCCTCTCTGGGCCTGTAATAAAAGCTGCAGGAGGAGGAATGTTAAATGAATCTTCAGTTATTATACAGCTGCAGTACAGTGGCGTAGTGGTTAGCGAATCCACCTTAAAGGAAGAAGGCCCTTCATTCGAGTCCCGGGTTCAGCAAGGGTGTTTCTGTGTGGAGTCTGCATGTTCTTCCCGTGCATGTGTGGGTTTCCTCCGGGTTCCCCCGGTTTCCTCCAACTGTCTAAAGACATGCACATCAAGCTAACTGGCTGTTCCAAATGCCCCCAGGTGTGGATGTGAGGGTAAATGGTTGTGTGCATTTGTTCTGCGATGGTCTGGTGAATTGTAAAAGGTGTACCCCAACATCGCCAGAGTGTACCCTAGGTTTTGCCCCTAGATCTGAATGGTTGCGTATGTATGTGTTGGTGCTTGGATTGCCTTTCGAGGGTGGACCACATCTTCACCAAGAGTCGGTTGAGATAGGCTCCAGCAAATGGATATCACACATATTCTAAGATCACCATTTAACACATTGCTGTCAGACACTCACTAATCTATCCATCCATCTATTATCTATATCACTAATATAGTAAGGTCATATGGAAAGCTGGAGCCAATCCCAGAAAGCCAGGGTACACTGCTGAACTCAGTCACAATTATTCACACTTATTTTCACAGCGAAGGGCAATTTAGAGCAGCCAGTTGACCTAATGTGCATGTATTTTGACTGTAGAATACAGAAAGGCCCTTGGCTATGATTTGTATCCTGGACCTTCTCGCTGTGAGGTGACAGTGCGCCCACACTCAGTAATAAGTCATAAATTTAACATATATGGAAAGAATTTTATAATTTTTTTTATAATTCATTGCACAAATACATAAATATCACCATCTTCATGACCTTCAGGTCTATAATGTTGTTGTTCAATATTTATTAATAATAATGGGTTCTTATGTAGCGTTATTTATTTATGTGCTTGTTTGTTTGTTGATTGTTTAACTGATTGATTGAGTTATTTAATATTTTTATTTCCAAACGTATGGATAAACCTCGTTTCATGAAAAATGTATCTCCTAGCCAATCTCCCACAAGGATGAACATCGAAACAAAACATGGATATTCGTCTATTTATTTAATTTCTTTGCCAAAACCTACTAGGGTGCTGGGAGGTGGGAATCTATCCCAGCCGACCCTGGGTGAAGGTAAAGAACACCCTAAACAGTTCGCCAGTCCATCACTGGGCACACAACACGCACACAATCACCCACACTCACACCTAGGGGAAATTTGGAACAGCTAATTAGCCTCTAATGTCTATGTCTTTGAACTGTGGGAGGAAACCGGAGTACCCAGAGGAAGTCCATGCCAGCATGGAGAAAACATAAAAACTCAACACAGAAACGCCTGAGCCAAACCAGTAACTGGAACCCAAAACATAGACAGCCTCAGCCAATTGATATCTGTGTTATATTTACACCCTTGCTTTAAAGAAAAACGATTACCCATGAAGTCTGAGTATGACAAGCTAGAGGTGAAAGTAGTTTTACTACTTTAAGGAGGAGCAGTTTTTGCTTTCGAGTAACATCCTTCCTGAGAGTAATACAGGTACAGGACTGGACTACTGTACTCACTGCTTTTCCAATGTATAAATGTTCTAGCACACAGAATGTCTTCAACCTATCTGAAAGTCAATATTATGACTACCATTAGATAACATTACCATTAATTATTAATGACATCAGTAATAACATATACTGTACTGTCTGCTTTTTGAACTCATCTTTATATTCATGTCTGTGAGGTTGTACAGAAGCATTGTATTGTATGATCTTACTCTTACTCACTCATTTGCCAAGCTACTTAATGCTACTGGAGTCGCAGGGAGGCTGGAGGCAACCTCAGCCAACACTGGGCAAAGGTAGGGTACATCCTGAACAACTTGCCCGACCATTGCAGGGAAAACACACAAATAACTATTTGCAGCCACATGCACACCTAGGGGCAATTTGGAGCAGCCAGTTAGCCTAATGTGCTTGTCTATGGACTGATGGAGGAAACCGGAGTGCCCAGAGAAAATCCATGCAAACTCATGCATGCGTGTGTTGTGAATAAAAAATAAAATTTTGCATGTGTTGTGAATAAAAAATAAAAAAATATAATGGCAGCCGTAGCCTAATGGTTAGAGAAGTGGGTTTGGGATCTTAAGGTCGCTGGTTCGATTCCTGAACCAGCAGGAAAAATGTGTGGTGGAGGGGGAGTGAGCTGCACCTTCCCTTCCTCCACATTCATGGCTGAAGTGTCCTTGAGCAAGGCACCTAACCCCCAGCTGCTCTCTGGGCACTGTAATGTGTGGCAGCCCACTGCTCTGTGTGTGTGTGTGTGTGTGTGTGTGTGTGTGTGTGTGTGTGTGTGTGTGTGTGTGTGTGAATATAAACAATAAACATGTTGTTTTCATTTGTTTTTACACCAGAGGTATCCAATGTCAAACTCTTTGTTGCCTTCTTGTAGTTGTTGGTGTTGCTGTTGGTGGTGTTGTTGTTGTGGACAGTTGGCACTAAAAGTCCAAACGCCTCCATTATTAGTGATCAGAATCACATGAAACTTGGCAGACACCTTCTTGTGGACAATAGCTAGGATTCCATGAAGCTCCATTTTGGATTTTCAAGCCAGAAACAGAATTATTGCCATTACCAGCTATGTAGCCGAATCCGAATGTGTTACATATACAGCACCTTAAATGAGTTATTGTATATCCTTATAGTTTACAATAAATTTTTAATTAATGTGCAATCACACCTTTACAAAGCCGTTTTTTTAATGTGTCTGTGTGGTATGTATTAAACTCTAAACATGAGTGTGCTAAAACACTTTGTAGTGCCGTAGTCTATGTAGTCTCAGAGCGCAGAGCTCACATGACCAGTCTCGGTCATGATTAAAATATGCAAATATAAACTACAAAAATCTAATTGCATTTTGCTATTCATTATCTTTCTGCAAAGTACTAAAACTCTGAAGAGATGCCATTACGCAGCTATTAGGCTCTGCTGCTGACTGTGCACTGTGAGCTCACCTGCATCCATCATTATTTATAAAAAAATAAATCTACAAATCTTGTTTTAGTGTGCTTCTTTTTTGCTTAGGTGCCTATATAGTATATATGAAAACAATTATACACCTCAGGCTTGGTGGAAGTTGCTAAAATCAATATTCCATTCTATGTCCCATCTCAGGGATGATCCAGATATTATTTAATAAGAAAAAGGCAGAATTTACAGAATATTACGAGGGCAGTAATCCTGGGTTTGAGTCCAGGGCTTGGGCATTTTTGTGTGGAGTTTGTATGTTCACCCTGTGCTTGATATAGCAAGATATGCCCATTAGAGGCTACTTGCCTGTTCCAAATTGCCTGTTGTTGTGAGTATGGGTTTGAATGGTTGTGTTGGCCCTGTGATGGAATGCCAGGCTGTTCAGGGTGTACCCTGGCTTTAAACAGTGTTGGCTGAGATAGGCACCAGTTTGTGCTTGGTTACTGTTTCAAATTTTTACTTGCTAATTGTCTTAGAATTTTAGTCATTGGAAAACCCTGTTGTCCTGTAAATGCAATTTCTTTTATTATTATTATTATTATTAATATTATTAATATTATTAATATTATTATTATTATTATTTTAAGCTTTTGCTGCTTCATGCCTTAAAAGGACTCCTCACCCAGAAAGTCCTTAAAAGGACTCCTCAACCAAATATTAATGTCATGACTTCTTCTTGTGCCACCGTTGATGCCCTATTTGCCTTTATCCAAAGCAATGTACATCTACTGGATGTAAATACTCGAGCAAGAGAATGTTTAGGGCAAACCTATGTAAACTTTTGGCTCATGTGCTGTTACTGCTGTATCTGTATCTTCTGTACTCTGATATTAAATCATGAAACTCCTCTGTAATATATGTAAATGTCGGCAGGTATCATACGGTCGTTTCTGGAAGATCTTCCGAATATTGTACTTCACATTACCTTTGTTCTTTTCATGTCATTCACTGAACTTGAACTGCTTACATTTTATTAAAACTGAAAAAATGGTGGTGGTCTAACACTTTTGACTGGTGGTGCATGGACTTATAATTAAAATAAATGAATAATTTTACAAAAATTAATTGTATAAAAAATATACCTCACTGTGTTATAGTGGCGCAGCACAGTGGTGTAGTGGTAAGAATGTCGCCTCACAACAAGAAGAGTCCCAGGCTCAAGAGTTCTTGACATGCTTGAATGGGTTTCCTCCGGATAGTCTGGTTCCATCCCATAATCCAAAGACATGCACTTCAGGCTAACTGGCTTTTCCAAATTGCCCTTAGGTGTGGATGTGAGAGTGAATGGTTGAGTGTGTTTGTTCTGCGGTGGTCTGGTGAATTGTACAGGGTGTACCCCAACATCGCCAGGGTGTACCGAGATAGACTCCAGCCTCCCCGTGACCCTAATAGAGGATTAATTCAATTCAATTCAGTTTTATTTGTATAGCGCTTTTTACAATTGACATTGTCACAAAGCAGCTTTACATAGTAAAATTAAAGTAGGGAGGAATCTAAAAGTTTTTCTACAACCCCTACACATCCCTACACATCCCTTTCATTAAGCATTTTGGCAAATGAGTGAGTATGTAATGGTGTCATTTTAAATGTATTTTATGTTTTAATATACGCTACAAGGAAATGTAAAGAAAAGGAAACTAAAACAAGATTTTTATAGTTTATTTTTACATATTTTAGTCATGACAGAGGCAGGTATTTTAGTTAGCTTTTTCCAAAAAATGTATTCACCTCTGGCTCGGTATAGCTGTCGCTGAATTGAATAGTCCCCTGGACGTTCGACATTTCACGTTATAAAAACTATGCCTATAATTTTATTCTATCTCTCTTTACCCTTGCCCCATTGCAATTCATGATCCACATACTTCCTCAAATGAAAGCCCCGGGATTTCCACATACACTAATACACTAGTACAAAAACTTATATGCTGACCTTCCATACAAACAAAGCAGATTATTATTGTTAACCTCACAAAACAATATCATTTCATTGGTAGAGATGCATAGTAACTCTCATCTCTCATTCATCTCTCTTAGGCAGAGGCTGTCCTTATCTCAGCCAACACTGGGCAAAGGCAGGGTACACCCAGCCCAAACCCGGGACCTTCTTGCTGTGAGGTGGTCATGCTAACCACTACACTACCCTTGGGTATTAAAGTAAGAAAAATAAAAGCCTGTAATCATGTATATATAAATAGCTTAGAGGTATAAATAAATCCAGCTTCTACTGAAGGTTTCACAAGACATTCTGTGTTTCCAATTAATTTAGTTGTGTTGTCTGTTTTCAAATCCAGTGAGACATGCAACTCCTCTGCATTGATGTCACAACTGGTTGAGTAACATGTTTAATTGAATTGTAAATCAGGAACCTTGCAGATTTGTTATTGGATCTTATCCTCAAAAGCTCAACTTAATTGGCTTACACTCCACTAACCTGCATCGGGTACTAAAATGACTAAAAATAAAGATCCTGGCTGAGACAGTATAAAAACAAAAAGACAGAATTCTAAGTACCCTTTCTGCTCGGTGCAACATCTTGTAGATGAGCCCTGTCTGTAAATGATCGCTTAAACTTATAAATATATATGAACTGGCTAATGATTGCAAAGATAATGTGAACAAGGCGGCATTTTCATTTGAACAAATCTGAACTGGCTACTGTTCACTAAGGGCCAAAACATCTGAATCTGGTTTTGTAGAAACTGTAGTGACTGCTTTTTTTGGTGTAATCTATACTCTATATATTATGCTATACTGTACACTGTATGGGTGGCATAGTGGTTAGCACATCCACCTCACACCAGGTTCAAGTCCTGAGCGATTGCATGTCCCCACAATGCTTCATGGACTTCCTCAGGGTACTCTGGTTTCCTCCCAAAGTCTAAAGACATCCACATTAAGCTAAATGACTGTTTCAAATTGTCCCTAAGTGTGTGAGTGAGTGTGTGAATGGTTGTGTGCATGTGTGTTGGCCTTGCGTTGGTCTGGCGAGCTGCGCAGGGTGTATTCCACCCTGATCAGCCTCCCTGCGATCCTAGTAAGCGGTGTGGCAAATAAGTGAGCGAGTGAGAGAGCATATTACTTACCGAGCACACTGGTATCTCCCTCGAGAAAATGGCCGAGTGAATCGTGTAGGACTCCTCCTCACTCTCCTAATGGCTCTTACCTTATCCTAAGATAAAATACACAGTTATAGGAAGGTTAAGCAAACTCCACCAGTTGTTAAAATTATGTAAAATACTATACTTTGGTCTCAATACAATATAATATAATGATTGAGCCATAATACAACGGTTAGGTCTGTATAGCATGAATAAATAAGGATTAAAGCATAAATAATAATCAACAATATGCTCACTGGGTTATCAAAGGCCAGCTTTGTCTCTCACTGTCAATGGTGAGATGCATGTAAAAGAACCATTGTTGACTTGGGTAAAGAGTAGGCTGCATTGCCGTCTGCGTGTTTCTGCCCTGCAATGGCCTGGTATGTTGTCTAGGGCTCGCCTGGAGTCAGCTAGGATGGGCGCCAACCTCCCCGCAACCCTTATTATGATCAAGCGGTTCAGAAAATTAATGAATGGATGTTGGTGTTATGCGTTACTACACCAAAGCTATTTATTTTTCAATGCCAGCAGTTCTAGTGTTTGGGGGGCCGGTGGTGTAAATGGTTAGGGTGCTGAGCTCATGATTGACGGGTTGTAGGTTTGAAACCCAGTAAGACCTTCACTGTGCTCAGACCCCAGGGCAAAGTCTTAAATATAGCAGTGCCTCTGTCCAGCCAGCAGTATAAATAGGTACCAAAAAAAAATATTCAATGCTGTTCAAAAGTTTTAATGCAGCCTTAAAGGAACGTTGTGAAGGCAGTTCAAGACCGTACCAGATGGAAAGCTGTAGTACAAGCCCTTTATTCTGGTCAGAGCGAAGAGGACTAACTAACTAATTAAAGACATCCTGTCTTCTTTACGCAATTTCCTCATCAAGTATTCTGATTCTGATTCTGATGATTTGAGGAATGATGCCTTTTAAAATAATAACATTTAATGTTTCTAAATGGAAAAAGAAAAAAGATGCAACACGCTCTCACTCACTCACTTAATCCCCCTAGGGTCGCAGGGAGGCTGGAGCCCGTCTCAGCTGACAGCTAGGGGCAATTTGGAATAGCCAATTAGACTAATTGTGAGAGAGGAACCAAAATACCTAAAGAAAACCAACACAGGCACAGGGAGAATATGCAAACTCCGCACAGAAACATTCTCACCAAGCCCAGGACTCAAACCCAATACCTTTAAAATCAGAGAGAATGTTTTAGACAACTACATCATCCACGACCTTGAGTGATTCTTTTTTTAATACTTCTTTTATACTCAATAAAGATGTTCAGAATGTAAGGTACATCCCACTGACAGGTCAACATGGTCCTCCTTGTTCTGGTAAAGGAGGAGTTGGCAAGAAGAACCCGAAATGTATTTTAAAAAATCACTGACTATTTGACAGCCCTCCAGTTTCAGGCCACTGATGGATTTCCACAGACTCTTAATGATGTCCATGGACTTGGCAAGGCTAATGTATCCAAATCTCTGCATGCAGTGACGACAGTACTGCTGGATCATGGACACACCTACCAAAAGTTGCCCTGTTCTCCTTGCCAAAATTAGTTTTCATGGCTTTGAGACTCCAGCTACTTTTCCTAATCCAGTCATCTTTTTTACTATGCTTATATGTTGTTGGTCAAGTGCAGGGAAAGCTGGGGCCAATTCCAGATGACTTTAGCTGAGAGACAGGGTACACTCTAAACAGGTCGCTAGTCCATTGGAGGGCTAGCAGGGACAATAACAATCATTCACACTCACATTCACACCTATAGGCATGAGCCTTGCCAAGTCTTTGGGCAACACAGAGAAGCCAGTTGGCCTAATGAGCATGCCTGGAGTACCTGGAGTATCTAATGTTAGCACTTGGAGGAAAGCCACGCAAGTGTGGCAACAGCATGCAAACTCCTCACAAAAAGGCCCTTGGCTGGGATTCCAACCTCGAACCTTCTCGCTGTGAGGTGACAGTGTGAACCACTGAACCACTATTCCCTTAGTATGTGAGGGCCCTGATGATAACCAAGCCACATTCACTCACAAAGCAACGAGTAACAGCCGAATCGCTTTGCTTCTGAACTGCACTTGAGACCATCTATTTTACATGGTCTATAGAAACAAAGAGAAAAGGTTTTTGGGAACTCACTGCTTGCAGGTATCTGTTAATCAACTGTATTTTTAAGATCTGATTAGTTATTACCAGGCGGTGTTATGGCACAGTGTTTAGTCCATCTGCCTCACAACTGGAAGGGAGTCCCATGCTTGGCGGGGGCGTTTCTGTGTGGAGTTTGCATGTTCTCCCCATGATTGGGTTTCCTCTGGGTACACTGGTTTCCTCCCATAGTCTAATGACACGCACATTAAACTAACTGGCTGTTGAAAATTGCCCCTAGGTGAAAGTGTGAATGGCTGTGTGTGTGTTTGGCCCAGTAATGGTGTGGCGAGCTGTTCAGGTTATACCCCGCCTTCGCCCAGAGTTGACTGAGATAGGCTCTAGCCTCCCCGCAACTGTAGTAAGATTGAGTGGTTTGGCAAATGATCGAGTGAGACGAGTAGGCTCAAGCCTGAGCTCAGGTTATGCCTGTGATTCGTTTCACATATTCTCCCTTTGTTTGCAGGTTTTCTCTAGGTTCTCCAGGTTTGTTTCACCTTTCACACTCATGCCTGTAAATAGGTGTGAATGTGTGTGCAATGGCTTCTCATGGACTGTTATCCAGTCTAGGGTGTTTTACCACCTCAGACCCACCGTTCCTAGAATAGACCCTGAGTCCACTACAGCTCTGATCAGGATAAAGCAGTTGCTAAATAGAAATAAATAAAGGTCTTTATATTTGAGATCTATTAGAGTTTATACAGTAAAATCTCTTGTAATGCTAAATATAGGCTTATTATTTAATACAGGAAATAGCTTAATGTATATCAGAAATGGCACCTGTTTCTGAGAGGAAAAAACAGCAAGCAGTGTTTTGCAACAGTTCCAGAAGAAATGGTGAAGGCATGTATTTAAAGTTTTTTTTTTTTTTTTTATTAAGTGGAGGGAAGAAAATACAAATCAGGTGGGGACACATTTAAAAGTAATAAAAGTGTTCCTGGTCTAGCAGTGTTATATTTGTAAATGTTAGGATCATAAGGTAATAATGCCGGGCGCAAGGTAGCATAGTGGTCAGCATGTCTCATGCTTACAGCAAGAAGGTCCTGGGTTCAAGTCCAGGGGCTCAGCAAGGGTGCTTCTGTATGTGGTTTGCATGTTCTCCCCATACTTGTGTGGGTTTCCTGTTTCCTCCCACAGTATATAGAAATGCACGTTAGGCTAATTGGGCTGTTCCAGTTTAAACTAACCAGTCCTTCTTGCTGCTGGGCGACAGCACCCTTACCACCGAGTAACCATGATGTTAGTCCATAGCATGTGTAATATATGTAATAAATAACAATAATAGTTAATAGCTTTTATTTGTTAGTTTTCATTTGTACCCCACAATTTACTGATTCATGTATTCATTTATTCATTTGCAAAACCATTTGATCCTAAACAGCTCACCAGTTCATCCCAAGGTCAAAACACACAACCATTCTGACTTGCACTCACACCAAGGGGCAATCTGGAAAAATCAATTAGCCTCATGTGCTTGTCTTCATCATGTAAATTACGGAGGAAACCAGGGTACCAAATAACAGGGAGAACTGGCGAACACATGGAAATACCCTCCCGGGACTCAAACCCAGGACTTTCTTTCTCTGAGGCGGACATGCTAACCACCATGCCAAGAGTGTGCATTTCTGTGTGGAGTGTGCATGTTCTCCCTGGGTTTCATCCGGGTACTCCGGTTTCCTCCGACAGTCCAAAGACATGCACATTAGGCTAATTCGCTGTTTGAAATTGCCTCTAGGTGTGAGTTTGTGTGTGAATGGTTGTGTGTGTGTGTTGGCCCTGTTCAGGGTGTACCTCGCCTGCAGACAGTGTTGGCTGAGATTGGCTGAAGGGGTTTAGCAAATGAGTGAGTGAGTGTCAGGATTACACATCAGATAAAAGTGAATCAACTCAGCAGAAAGTGTTGCAGCAGCACATCCTGCCTGCTAAAAAAAAAAACCAAATCTATTATTACATAACGACTGTATACTCATATAATGCAGCAATATGTTCCTGGTGGTGCTTTCACTTTCACTTTGAACGGTCATTCCGAATGGGAACAGGATTTGTTTAATGACATTTGGTGATGACAGTAAGACAGCAGCTAAAAAAATAACCAGAGATGTTGTTTATTTGTTGTTTGTTTGTTGTTTTGTAGTGATCAGCTTCCTCTTGGAGTTCTGTGTAGCTCCAGTTTAATGTCCCGGCAATTAAAAGATCAGTGTATATACACACAGATTACAGCTGATAGAGTTTATACTAACCTTATAATAATCTCACATCATCTCAGAGCTCACAACCACCAAAAAAGGAGAGAGAAAAAATTCAGAAAGAATGAAAGAATGACTTGTAAAACGCACACACCGGCTCAAGTTCAGCTTATAAGTATTAAGACATATGTTGCGCTTTAATTCTGCATGCATGGAACGTTTTATAACCCGACAACTTTAAATATATATATATATATATATATGAATATATATTAAAAAAATTAGTAAAAAATTGAAGTCAGATTGCAGAATAGATCCCAGTAATATAACTCCTACCTACCGCTTTCTGAGCAGATGAGGATCTCTTCGTGTCCATCCCTTCTGTCTGTCCTGTCTACTTGTCAAATGCAGTCGCTCAGAGTTTTCGCCTGATCAGGAAGTGGAAAGATCTCCTTCGACCTCGGATCGGACACTGTCTGATATTTTAAAGGGAGGACTGTTCCATGACTGAGTCGGTTCTATTTTCTCTTTCGGTTCTCCACCCCGGTTTCCCACCCACCGGTCCACACTGCATTGTTTGGTGGAGTTAACAAACTTCTGCTGCTTGCAGGTCTTCAACGCGGAAGATCTCACTCAGGGTGTGTGTTAAAGAGAGAGTGTGTGTGTACAGTGTATGTATTTATGACGTTGTGGGAACCAACAGTCCTGTTATGGGTCTTCTGTATGGGGACAAAATGCACTCAAATCAGTATATTTTAGGACAAAGACAAATTATAAGGTAAAGATGAAGCTAAGGATTAGGACTAAGATTAGAATTTGGAAGGCAAGTTGTGGTTATGTTTAAGGTTGGGGTAAGTCAACAGGAAATTAGTGTGTGTGTGTGTGTGTGTGTGTGTGTGTGTGTGTGGTCTAGATATTGTGGGGACCTGTTTACAGAATCACATTAGGGGGATAAAGTACCAATCAGGTCAGGTAAGTTCCAGTAAAATGATAAAGGCTATGTGCAATATATTTATCTATGTGCCATATTACTGTGCAATATTACATTGCAACCAGACTGTGCACTATATTTATCTTTCATTTATCTTTTATACAAACGTTTTTATACGTATATTTATTCATTTTTATTTTATTAATATTTTTCGTATTATTCCTTCTGTGCTCTGAGCCATTGCGTCGAAATCTCATTATGATGTAAATCTAAATGACAAATAAAGTCTGTCTAAGTCTAAGTCTAAGTAATATATATGTAAGTCTATGTATTGTTCCGTAAAGTTATGGAAACAAGATTGTGTGTGTGTGTGTGTGTGTGCGGCCTATGCATGCATCATGTTTTGGGGACCTAAATCAATTGACACAGTCACATTATGAGGACTTATCCTTCTTATAGGGACACAACACAAGTTCCCATGATGTAAATAATTTCATTTTAACATGAAGACATGTCGTAGGGTTGAAGTAAGGCTTAGGTTAAGGTCAAGGTAAGGTATAGGGTTAGAGAGTATGTGTGTGTGTGTGTGTGTGTGTGTGTGTGTGTGTGTGTGTGTGTGCGTGCGTGCGTGCGTGTGTGTGTGAGATAGAGAGAGAGAGAGAGAGAGAGAGAGAGAGAGAGAGAGAGATGGAAATCCTAATCAGTAGTTAGACAATAACTCCAGGGGGGGTTTTAGATTTGAATTAGTTGAATCTTCGATAAGAGGCAATAAAAAGACATGGTAATGAACTTTTATTATTCTGACCCAAGCAATAAATAACCACACACACACACACACACACAGAGAGAGAGAGAGAGAGAGAGAGAGAGAGAGAGTAATGTAGATAAGTCACTGGATTATCTTGTCACCTAACATGACACATGAAGTGGCATGAAATTAGGGTCTTTGTCACTAGGTGGCACTAATGCTACACTTTTGTTAGGATAAACCCTTCTATTCTAGAACAGATTCTAGATTTTTTTCGGTGTTTAAGAATTATTTAAGTTTATTTGGAGGCTTTTCTGGTAAAGTCTGATGCAGCCTTAGTCTTAAGTCTAGGCTCGTACCTTTTTGATCTCATTAAGTATCACAGTAAATATCATTTCTCTTATAGTTAAAGATGAAAAGAGGGATGTTTATAGACTGTCCTCATGCCTGTGAGTCGCAGCTCGCTCTGTCTTATGGTGTAATATTTTTAGGCTGAGAGAATAGCTAGTAATCTGTTTTCTTTCTCCAATGAATTGCACATGTAGACCTGGTCCTGCTGCCTGATGTGATGTGGGAGTTGTGGCCTGTTTTAGCATTTCACAGCAGGGAATGCAAAGTAGGATTCCGCACCTGTTCCAGATCCTGAAACACTTTACCTGTTGTGGCTACTCTTGCCCTTGAGAATTGCCTGATTTTCCCCTGATTAAACTTCCTGCATGGAAGCCCTTAAGATTTCGACCAACACCCCCATACCCCACCCCGCTAAAAAAAAAACACACACACACACACACACAGTTTATGTGCAAGACTTTTTTCTTACTGCGATGCTGTAGACTTGTTCCAAGAATTTCTATTTCCATCATAAAGACTGTGTGGTCACCTAATCATACTCACAACCAGTTTCACACTTTACGGGGAAGTTTCTTCAAATATTTATTTACTTTTCTCACTTTTTGCACGGCAGAATGGTGGTGCAGTGGTTAGCTCATCCAAATCAAAGCATTTCCTGCAGCTTGCTCATTTTGCAAATCTAAACTACACTTTTTTTTGCAAAACACTTCATGCAGTTTTCTATATTTAGCACAATCTACATTGCCAGTCATATAGCGCTAAATTCAACCACAAGTTACACCACTACATTTTCTCACACAGATAAACACCTTTTGGGTTGTGATTAGCAATAATAGCTTCACCCATAAAAGGGAAAAGAAATAAGTTCAGTCAAAAGTGAGCCTTTTTGTAACTTTATTTACTACAAATGTAGCACTGCATAATACTGCTGAATACTACACATTACTGTAAGTGGATACCTTATAGATTGTACTCACTCACTCATTTCTCGAACCACTTAATCCTACTATTAGGGTTGTTCAGGGTGTACCCCGTCTTTGCTTCACAAACTCCAGTGTCATAGTTATAGTGTCCAGCCTCTCTGTGACCCTAATAAAGAGGAAAAAGGTGAACCATTGATATGGTGAGTATAACAGCCATCATGTCCTCCAGGGAATCCAGCTATCAATGTCTACAGGACTATGGAAAGTCTACAGAAAGCCAGTTAAGAAGAACTGAGAGAGATTCAAAGAATTACCCCGACATTGTAATAAATCACATTTAACCTGACTTTCATGAACACCCACATCGAGCTGAGGACACGGGTAACTGGGAACAAGTTTCCACCAGGCAACAGGCAGCAAGTTTCGCGCGCTCTCTCTCTCTCTCTCTCTCTCTCTCTGTCTCTCTCTCTTTCTCTCTCTCTCTCTTTCTTTCT
>JAQMYF010000012.1:14996095-15012320 GCA_030014195.1 Neosilurus mollespiculum | reverse complement strand
GTGTGTGTGTGTGTGTGTGTGTGTGTGTGAGAGAGAGAGAGAGAGAGAGAGAGATTGGTTCTCTAACAGGATAAACCGGTATGTGGAGGTCTTACTCAGATGTACTTTAACTCGGACTACACACGCTCCTGAAACAAACAACAACTACTTGTTTAAAATAATATTGCTCTTGATCGAGAACTCTTACAGTAAGAACTTTCTTTGTGAGGTAAGCAAGAAGCAACGGCTTCAATATTTAACAAATTTCAAAGTAACATTGAGAGTAAATAATCTTAATTTTCAAACTGTGTGGCCATGTTTACTTTTCTGAGTACCAGAAGGAACCAAATGTCCACATGGCTGTAGGCAGTGCGTTAATTAATTATTTTAACTATTATATCAGTTGAAGTTCCTCTCACAGTAAGAAAAGTGTGTGTGTGTGTGTGTGTGTGTGTGTGTGTGTGTGTGTGTGTGTACACAATGTACAAATGTACAAATACGGACAGGGGACAAATCATAGCAAAAACCATATAAAATGTCTTACTGAGGCTGACATGGCAGTGTAGTGGTTAGAACGTTCACCTCACAGCAAGAAGGTCCTGGGTTTGAGTCCCGTGCGCAACAAGGACATTTTTGTGTGGCGTTTGCATGTTCTCCATGTTAACATTTCCAGGAGAAGTGTGGCTGGTTCTGTAAGACACCTGGTAGATAATGCACATAAAGGAATTGTGTAAAACAAAGATGTCTTGTATTTACATATAAATACTGACATTAAATTAAAGATCTCTACATAAAATTCTATAAAGCAGAGTAAACAGTAATAAATGAAACTAATTCAATATTAGGTGTGATGACTTTTTGCTCTACAAATAGAATAGCATCAGGTCCAGTTTGTGCAGTTTTACAAGTACAGTATCTACCGAGTGTTTTACAGAACCAGCCACAGTTTTCCTGGAAATGTTGACTGTCACACCTGATTTTTTTAATTTGCATGTTAATTGCAGCAGCCACTTTTGTCTGAAAAGTGGTCTCTTATACGTAATATGCTGTTTCTTTATTGACATCCTGTACTAACATTTTTTTATGTAACATTTCACTGTGTGCTGGAAAACTAATGTTTGGAAATCTAAAGTGATTTTGTACTAACTTGCTAATAAACAAATTATAAAATAAAAGTCCATAGCAAAGTTTATACTAAAAAAAATAGGTTTGGGTTTGTGTGTGTGTATGTGTTTGCCCTGTGATGGACTGGCGAGATGTTTATGGTGGGACCCGCCTTTGCACAGTCAGCTGAGATAGGTTCCAGCCTCCCCGCAACCCTAGTAGGATTGAGCGGTTCCGGGAATGTTTAATAAATAGTTTAATATATAGACCACCTTTCATAACTGAAGATGAGGATCAAAATTAAAGTTGGTGTTGGTCATCTGGAAAGCTTGCAAAATTGTAAAGTAGCATCTCTTCATGGCTTTGGCTAAACCCTCCCCCTGCACTCCTTCCAAAGTCACGCCCAATTCCCCATTTGCACAATCCCCGTGGCATCACAACAGTTTTATCACAGAGCAGCGAGCGGAAATCAGCATTGGTCATTTTTGGGGGGTTTTCTCTCTCCCTCTTCCATTCTCCAGTAAACTGGTAATAAAATTTCTCCAGCAGCGGCAGCTACAGCAGCGATGACATATCTGACTGCAGGTTCATGCATGGTAGGGTCACGCATGAGCAGAAAGACATTCGAAGCCATTGATTGGATATTTCCCAGCAGACCATGAGGCAGTGATTGGATGGTATTTTTACAGGATTACAGCGACTACAGATGATGGATTTTTTCAAACCTTAATCAGATCTTATCAGTGATTGATTGTTGTTGGGGTGTAAAGCCCATTTCAACCAACATAACCTTTTGGGTATACAGCAAAAAATGTAACAACCCCAGCTTTAATTTAATGAGCAAAAATGCATTTTCAGGGTCAATGAATGAAACTGGTTTTTTGTTTTGTTATTTGATTTACAGGATATCAGGTTACATGGAAACTGCTTACGAAAACCCTCTGAATCAGCTGGTTATTTCCAACTCTCTGCATTGGGCCAGTAGTGACTATGACTCATGACTTCAGGAGGAAACCTGCCTCTGAAATAAGACCACACTGAACATTTTTATCCTCAGCGCTTCCAGAAAGTGACACTTTTTTGCAAACTGGTTGGACTAAAGAAAAATTAGTGAAAGATGAGGTAAGGAAGTGTGAGTATAATGCGCTGCATACTAATTTGAGTTCCGAGTTTACGGCTGTTTTCTTCCGATTTCAACACTCATCACTCAATTATTTGCTGAACTTCTTAATTCTACTAAAAATGTGGAGAGGCAGGAGCCAATCTCAGCCGACACTGAGCGAAGGTGGGGTACACCCTGAACAGCTCGCCAGACCATCACAGGGCAACACCCACCAGGCTTGTGCAAAATTCCAAATTAAATTGAATTTGAATTGAATTTGAACTGAGGTTGCAAACAGGAAGTAGAATTGCAATTCAAATTCGAATTGAAGGAAGTAGATTTGAAATTCCATGAAATTCCAGTTGATCATTTTGGTGTATTCCATACATGACTGTTTTACATATTTCATACAAATATTATTACTATGAACTTCATGTATACCTGAGTAAACCATGCCCGACGGAGGATGCTGATCCTTTGGTGTTTTGGAAAGAAACCAGAGCAGTTTTTCAAATATAGCTGCACTTGCCTGCAAATATCTGGCCACACCTGCATCCTCTGCACCTGTTGAGAGGATCTTTAGTGTTGCAGGAAAGATATTCCGACCAGAAAGATGTCATCTCAGTGATAAAACCTTTGAGGAACTTATGACAATTAGATGCAACAATGTTACCCTATAAATTAAGAACTGTAATAAATGATTATTGCATTTACCACAATTTTGTGTTATTTTTTCATTTTCAAATAAAAAGAATTCCTTTGTTAAATGTGACAAATTCTTCCTGTTACTTGGCAATAAGGAATTTCTCTAAATTGCAATGAATTTAATTCCACTTTCTGTAATTCCAATACAAATTCCAATTCAACATTCTGTGGGGTCGAGCCAATTCATTTCAAATTACAATTTTTAAGTGAATTGAATTGAAATTCCAAATTCGGAATTTTGCACAAGCCTAACACCTATTAACACTCATACCCACACCTGGGGCAATTTGGAACAACCACTTAGCCTAATGTGCATGTACCGGAGTTCCTAGACAAGACCCACACAAGCTCTTAGAGAACATGCAAACTCCGCACAGAAACGAACAAGCCCAGGAATCGGACCCAGGACCTCCTTGCTGTTTCTCCGGTTTCCTCCCACAATCCAAAGACATGCACATTAGGCTAATTGACTTCTCCAGATTGCCCCTAGCTATGAGTGTGAATGGTTATGATATATTTATATGAATGTTTACCCTGTGATGATTTGGCGAGCTGTTGGGTGTGCCCCACCTTTGCCCAGAGTCGAGTAAGATAGGCTCCAGCCTCTCTGCAACCCTAGAAGGATAAAACGGTTCAGCAAATGGATAAATGATGAATTAATTTTTGTACATATGAATGTTTACTTGTTTTGCATGTTTTGCAGAGTAAGGACATATCCAAGAGCACACATTCTGCAGATGTTCCATAAACACTGTCAGTCTCTTGAAGCCAACAGCAAAGCAGGTTATCAAAGTGAATTTGAGGTGAATATCAATTATATTAAGACTAATCAGCCATAATATTAACACCACCTGACTGGTTTGTGGCAAGGCAGCCCAATACACAGCAAGGTGTAATGTATTGTGTGTTCAGACACCTTTCTATAATTAGCAATTTGTGCTACACTAGCTCTTCTGTGGGATCGGACCGGATGTTCTACCCTTCGCTCATTAAAACATAATAATGAGCCTTGGACACCCATGACACTCTTGCCAGTTCATTGACTGTCCTTCCTAGGTCCGCCTTTGGTAGGTACTTACCACTGTATACCAGGAACACACCACAAGACCTGCAGTTTTGAAGAATAGACCCAGTCATTTCACCATCACATGGTGGCCTTTGTCAAACTTACTTAGATCCTGATGTTTGCTCATTTTTCCTGCGTCCACTTTCTGAATACCTTCCACTCTGTGGCGGGTGCCACTGTTACAAAATAACCAATGTTATTCATTTCATATGTCAGCTCTCATAATGTTTTTAATGTTATGGCTGATCGGTCTATGTTCCTTGTCTCAAGGTTTTTGTTACAGATCAGTGCTTAGTATTGAGTTGCTATAGAATTTTCTTTCACATATTTGTTTTTTAGGAGCTGAATGACACCGTGAAAGAGTTTTCATGCAAGGCTGGAGAGCTATATGCCAATAAAGAGAAAAACAGATATCCTTTCATTGTACCCTGTGAGTACTTATAATCCTTACTCACCACCTTTAATCATCTGATTCCTTTCACAATTTAATACTCTATGCCTGTCACAATTGCTAATAAGAGCACTCTGAAAGTTCAAACCAAGCCCAGTAATCCCCCATATGAACCAAAATGTCAAAAATCATCCTATTTCACAATGGTAAAGAATCCTTTATAAAATTCCCGGATCCAGAATTTCATCCGAATCATCAGCAAAATTTAATTGAATCTTTATTGTCCAAAAAGCCCACCACTGGTAGAAATTTCATGAAAATACTTACATCTCATGAATAGTGAACATGTACAGCACCAAGTAACAACTTAGCACAAAAATCACACATATTTCAGTGTTATATTAATTAAAAATAGAAATATTTATGTTTCAAGGGGCTTCATTTAGTTCCCAGGTATATTAAATAAAGATGAAATACAGTGGTATCACTTGGAAATAATATGGAATCGGATTCACAATGTCTTTCGGAATCCATTTGTTTACTCCTGTACGCGAGTGTCAATGACCCCTGCACTGGAGGCCATATTAATAAACGTCACCATTTTTTAAATTTCTCTTAAAATCATATCCCTTCTTCTGCTTCTTAACACTTTATCTCAGACATTTTAACTTTCTTCCAATCAGTGTTGCCCTGCCAAGTTATCACACATGCAAGTTCATTCCCCCGGGCGCATTCATTTACTCATTCATTTCTGAACCGCTTATTCCTAATTAGGGTCACGGGGAGGCTGGCGCCCATTTCAGCCGACTTTGGGCGAGGGCGGGGTACACCCTGGACAGCTTGCCGGGCCATCGCAGGGCACCCCCGGGCGCACTGTCTTGTTATTGTTATTGTAAAACAGATACAGAACCAAAACAAAATGTAGAACAGGTGAATAAGAGATACTAAACCCGTGAGCCGGGGTGTTTTCACCAGGAAACCTTTATATTCATCCAAAATGAACTAATGAGATATTAGAAAATAAAACACATCGACTGTTTACTAATAAATGAGCACCTTGAAGATTGGAGGCCCAGTAAACCCATTCACTCAGTCAGTCATTTGCCGAACCGCTTAATCCTACTAGGGTCCTGGGGAGGCTGGAACCTATCTCAGCCAACACCGGCGAAGATGGGGTACACCCTAAACAGCTTACCAGACCATTGCAGGGACAACACACGCAACCATTCTCACTCACACTTACACCTCGGGTCAATTTGGAACATCCAAATAGCCTAAGGTGCATGTTTTTGGACTGTGGGAGAAACCAGAGCACCCAGAAGAAACCCACACATACACAGGGAGAACATGCAGACTGCACACATAAATGTCCTCCCCGAACCCAGGACCTTCTTGCTGTGAGGCAAATGTGCTAACCAGTACACCACCATGCCGCCCACCCAGTAACTATTTTTTTAAAAGTGTACAGATAACGTAATCAATCAATTTATTTCTTTATAAACTACAATTATTTTGAATGAATGAATGAATTTATTTTGAGAAGAGCCTAATACATGTGTAAATACTGGTTGTTAAAAAAACATTTAAACACCTTCATCAGTTAAACAAGTGCAACTATATATAATATATGAGTATATTAGTGTAGTTAATATATTTTAACATGTGTAACTATATATAGTTCAGCTATAGTGAACTATATTAGTATATAACTAGTTCTCTAAGAAGTGCTCAGATGCTTGCTGAGCTGGTAGTACAGCTCTCCTAATCAAACCCTTCATTCCTACCATTTCCAGAGCAGCTCGATGATGTGACTGAGCATGCCATTACAGGTAGCAGTGTTACATTCCTCTGGAATTCCAAAACTTGTTGGTAGTTTTGTTTTAGGTTTAGGTGTGTGTCAGTGGGGTCAAGAATGAAACATAACTTCAAAATAAAAACATTTTTTAAAACTGCTTTAAAAACCTGAAGGTACTAAATTACACCTACAGCCTCCTGATACTGACGTGCAGTGATGTGTGAGATGTTTAACACTTCGCCTTTTTTGTCTTTCAGACGACCAGAACAGAGTGAAGCTGTCTTTATTAGAATCACAGCCACACTCAGACTACATCAATGCCAGCTATGTGCCTGTGAGTGACTCCGAGGACTGATCTACATTATTAATCATTCATTCAACTCACAGACAGTAACAGTCTATCATTCTCTACGTTAATAATTATAATACTTCTAATCAAACAGTAAATTGCCAGTGATTACTATAGTAATAAGTAAGAGTAAAGCCTCCTGAACATATCTTTTCCATTTTATTTATTTATTTGTTTGTTTGTTTGTTTGTTTAATTTTTTGGTATCTACAGTGTGTATAGAAAAGAATTACACCCTTCAGAATATTCACATTCTGTTGATTGGCAGGAGCTATCCCAGCCAACACTGGGTGAACTCGGAGTACATCCTGAACAGCTCCCCAGGCAATCGCAGGGCTAACACACACACACAACCATTCACACTCACATCTACACCTAGGGGCAATTAGCCTAACGTGCATGTCTTGAGACTGTGTGAGAAAACCGGAGTACCCAGAGGAAACCTACACAAGCATAAGGAGAATGTGCACACTCCTCACAGAAACATACTCGCCAAGCCTGGGACTCGAACTCACGATCTTCTTGCCGTGAGGCGTACCTGCTAACCACTACACCACCCCATATATACTGTATATATTGCATTGGCACTTCAAATCCCTTTGGATCATTTGTGTCTGCGGTTGTGAGAGTTTAGTCCAAGGAGAGACCGGCAGACCCGCCCACAGGTTTCACAGATGAAGGTACCTTCTTTTGCACTTGCACCTTAGTGGAGTGCCTTCCACCAGGTGGTTCTGTCGTTCTGCCTGTCTTTTCCAATTTTCTGAATTTATGTTAAAATGGGCCATGTCTCCTTTATATATATATATATATATATATATATATATATATATATATATATAGTTACAGGATCACCCCCTGTGTCAGCATTTTGTAGCCCCATGCTTTGCTTGGCCATGTGTCCACTGGTGGATAGCAATCTTCAAGGCATTCCACAGATGTTTCAATGGGGTTTACGTGTGGGCTAATCACAACATTTATTTCCATCCAGAGTTGGGTTTAATTTTTAATCAACATCTTGTATTAATGGCAGGAAAACTGAACCACTCCATAAAGTGTTCTCCAGCACATCTCAAACACTTTCAGTAGGGTTAAGGTCAGGACCCTGGGGTGCCAATACATGTGTGAAATTGATTCATCATGTTCCCTGAACCACTCTTTCACTATTTGAGTTCCCATTTTATATCCATGAAATCAAGGAAGTGTCAGGACTCTGCATTGAACTCCCTTTTTTAGTTTTGTTTTTCCACCTGCTGGTGAGCTGCTGTATTGCAGTTATATTTGTTTTGTTGTTGTCAGTCATGTGCCCTTATCTTGCCCCTCCCCTTGTGGTGTTCCACTTCCTGTCTTTGTCTGTTTTCCCTCCTTTTTGCGTGTCACCACACCTGACCCTAATTACCTAATCTTTTGGTTGTCTATTTATATCCTGCTTTCCTGTGCATCGTTTTCAGTTCGTCCCATGTTGTCTATGAAGTAGCCTGACTCTACTCTACTCTACTCTACTCTACTCTACTCTACTCTACTCTACTCTACTCTATTCTGGTTTGATCTGTTGGAACTTTGCCTGTTTTTTGGATTTGTATATTGCTTGCCGTTTAACCGTTAAACGATTAAACGGCAACGATTAAGCCGTTTAACGATGTGATAACCTGATCATTCAGTAGCTGCAGGTCATCAGCTGACATTAATGTTGCTGAGCCTTGACCTGACCAACTGAAGCAACAATACCATGGTGATTATGTGCTGTAATAAAGGATAAGGGTGTTTTTGTTTGTTTGTTTGTTTTGTCTTGTTTTGTTTTTGTTTGTTTTTTGTCCAAGGTGTGTGATTTTAAGAATTGCACTGCTGTCACATGACTGACTCACTGGATACTTGCATTAATGAGTAGGTATGGGTAGTATAAGTGGTCCAATAAAGTGACTGGTGAGAGAATATAGATGCTTTGTATGAGTTACAAGTATATAATCAGAGTGCTAGATCAAAGCAAGTTCTGTCAAACCTTGTATGTGCCTGAAAGTGCTCAAAGTGGCATACGAGGTTTTGAGAGAATACCCTTGAAATATCACTTAATCTAGAATGAATAATTTATTAGTAATTCAATTTTATTCAGAAATTTAATCAATAAATTAAGAATAAAAACTAAATTGACAAAAACAAACCTAAGATGTAATTTTTTTTTAGAATCTCTTTTAATCACCCACTATACAGTAACTGTCGATTTATGTGTATCTGTAGGGTGGCTCTACAGAACGGGACTTCATCTGCACCCAGGCTCCATTACCAAACACCATGGCTGATTTCTGGAGGATGGTCTGGGAGAAAAATGTGCACTTTATCATCATGGTGACAGCACTAAAAGAGAACGGCCAGGTGTGAAAACAGACCAGTCATTATGGGAATTTATGATGTGTGGGAGAAAATCCGAGTATCCAGAGGAAGCCCACATAAGCACGAAGAGAACATGTGAACTCCACATAGAAATGCCCTCACTGGGTCCCAGGATGAAATCCGTGCCTGTGTGGGTTTTTTCCGGGTACACCAGTTTCCATCCATAGTCCAAAGATATACATATCAGGCTAATTGAATACCCATAGGTGTGAGTATGAGTGTGAATGGTTGTGAGTGTGTTGGACCTGTTCAGGGTGTACCCTACCTTTGCACGGTGTTGGCTGAGATAGGCTCCTGCCTCCCTGTGACCCTAATAGGATTAGGTGGCAGTCTGGGGAGTTGATTACTGCTTATAATTATAAGGATGTAGCCAGTACTAACGGAAGAATTACATACATCCCTATAATATGATGCTATTACTACCATTCTTCACTGTAGGCATGAGTCCTTATTTTACATAGAGTTTGGCTGGCAGGTGCTCCATATGGAATCCCATTTGGAGTTTGCCATATGACAAGTTGGAGACTCAGAAGACATATGGGAAAAGATCCCTTGGTCTGGTCTCCTATGTAAACTTTTTGGCTTTGTGAAATCCATTCATTCATTCGTTCATTTTCTGAACGACTTAATCCTAATTAGGGTCGCGGGGAGGCTGGTGCCCATCTCAGCCAACTCCGGGCGAGGGCAGAGTACACCCTGGAGAGCTCGCCAGGCCATCAGGGCAGAAACATGCTGACGGCTACTCTTGACGAAAATCAGCAATGGTTCTTTTACATGCCTCTCACCATAGACAGTAAGAGACATGGCCGGCCTTTGATAACCCAGTTAGCTGCACTGAGGGACAACAGTGACATCCCGTTGCTGGTGGGGCTCGAGCCCCTGACCTTGGGATCAGAAATCCAGCACCCTACCACCAGGCCACCACTGCCCCTTTGTGAAATCCATTTGGCAGAAATCTAACACTGCTGAGAACACCATCCCCACAGTAAAACAGAGTGGTAAAAGCATCATGTTGTGGGGATGTTTATACATCAGCAGGGACTGAGGAACTAGTCAGGACTGAGGTCAAAATTGATAGATCCAGATTTTGTATAATACTAAACATCCCATTCTTCAGGACCCAGTAGTGTCCTATTCTACACTAGAGTGGTTTAAAACCAAGAACCTGCATGTGTTACAATGACACAGGCAAAATTCAGGCATCAGTCCAATTTGAAAATTGCTGCTTGACAACAATCACTGTCAGATCTGAACCATTTTTGCTAATAATGTCAGGACCCTGATGTGCAAAGCTGAGAAACAGGTGTCAGAATTCTCACAGCTGGAATAGTTGGCGGTTTTTCAAAACTATTTGAATACTTACCCAACCACTTTTTCCACTCTCTCTTTTGCTGAACCGCTTAATCCTACTAAGGTTAAGGGGAGCCAACATTGGGCGAAGCCGGGGTACACCCTGAACAGCTTGACACTGCAGGGCAACACACACAATTATACACACTCACACACATATAGGGGCAATAAGAAACTGCCAATTAGCCTAATGTGTATGTCTTTGGATGGGGGAGGAAACCGGAGTAATAGGAGAATATCATGCAGAATATGAATACTCCACACAGAAACGCTTGAGCACAAGAATCGAACCCATGTACATACTGCTGTTAAGACTTCCCAATTAAGCAAATTTCAGTTCAAGGTTGTAAAACTATAAAATGAGAACGTATGGTCCTTGTATTCCCATATCATCTGCAGTAATAATATGTGTTACATAATGTACAGAATAACAATGGCTGTGTGGTTGAAAGCTACTAAATTAACAACAAAATATGAATGAATGGCGTTTTTGCCCTAAATTAGCACAAAAAAAGGGTTTTAAAAATAATTGCTGGAAAGCGAGTGCAGCAAGTGTAACAGCAATACTAATTGTGCTTTATTGCCTAGCTGCTAAAGCCAATATTTGGTGGGGCTAGGTAGCCTTCCCAGAATTCCATAAGCAAATCAATTTATGTGGTAGCGCATGATTATAGGAAGGCTAAGAGAGCCACTTTGGTTGGGTTCGGTAGCTTTCATGCTGGAATAAACAGGTCTGGAGAGATTAACAAAACATGTATAAGCCAACTATATAGACTTGGATTAACTTTCCCTCACAGCACTCCATTTACTATGAGAACTTCTAGTTTATAAATCTATACTGTACCATACCATACCATACTGTATGTGCATGTCTTTTATTTACTGTGGAATGTCGATATGGCTGTCCAGATGCTGTGTAATCAGTACTGGCCTCCTGAAGGAGGCACTGGCTGTTATGGGGCTTTGCAAGTCACCACCGTTTCTCGTCATCATGGTCCGGGCTGCCACATCACCACTATCCACCTGCGCCAGGTAACTCCTTATTACCAGAAATATTCATGAAAAATAATGCATTTCCTTTATTTATCGTGGTGATTGTGTGTTTCAGCATGGCAACCCTACGGATAGACAAATAACACATTATTACTATCCTGGCTGGCCCGATCAGGGTGTTCCAAAGGACCACACCGCTTTCATCAATTTCACTGAGCATGTACGGAGGCAGCTGGATGATAATTCAAGCTTAAACCCCACAGTTGTTCACTGCAGGTCTACAAAACACACACACACACACACACTCACCCTAACCTTACCCTAAATTGCCCATAGGTATGAGTATAAATGATTGTTAATCTCTGTGTTAGCCATGTAATAGATCAAACACCTATCCAGGGTATATCCCCTCTCTTGCCCAAACTCAGCTAGAATTGACTGTAGGTCCCCCTGAATCCCTAACTGATAAGCAGTATAAATAATCGATGGAAGTTTGGCATTTTACAGTGGTGTAGTCGTTAGAATGTCCTCAAAGCAAGCAGGTCCTTTTTACAACTGGTACCAAGATCTGATAGACCCAAATGCAGGACAGACACGACGGGATATGGTGAAAGCAATAGTCCTTTATTAAGGTGCTCAGGGTAAACAAGGTACACGAGGGTACTGTGAAAACGGTGGCTGGATCGCGGTGCGGCTATGAGAAGCATTATTCTCTGTGACGGCACAAGACGATCTGGCAGGAAGCCAGGGGAAGACGCCGAGCCTTTATCCAGGAGCAATGATGGGGAACAGGTGGGGATGATCAGGGCCGAGCCGGCAATTACCACCTGGGCCAGAGGGAATCAGGTGACCTGAACAGAGAAAGAGCAAGAACAAAACATGAGATAAACATGATTCAACACCCCTGGCGGGTTCTAACAGTCCTGGGTTGAGTCCCGGGCTTGGTGAGGCTGTTTCTCGGTCGAATTTGTTCCAAATTGCCCCAGGTGTGAGTGTGAATGGTTGTGTGTATTGCCCTGCGATGGACTGGATAGTGCTTTAGAGTGTACCCCACCTTCACTCACCATCACTTAGATAGGCTTCAGCCTCCCCCAACCCGAGTAGGATTAATCAGTTTGGCAAATGAATGAATTAAAGTTTGACATTTCCTTGTAATGGCCCGAAAATGTAAAAAATGTGTGTGATGTGTGTATTTAGTGCAGGTGTAGGTCGCTCTGGAACATTCGTAGCAATACTGTGGTTGATTCAGCTCTGTGCAAGAGGTATTCCACCTAATGTACTTCTCGCTGTCCGTGACCTGCGCAGACACAGAATGTTGATGGTGCAAAATGTGGTGAGAGGGCTTAACTCTTAATTTATCTGACATATCAGTGCATGCGCAAAGTTTGATTTAACCTTGCAACATGCCAATGTTGTTAGGAGAAATGTATATCATCTGCATATATCTGTTATTTTGAATAGGAATGTCATGTGTGTTGTTTTTAGGAGCAATACATGTTTGTGCATCAGTGTATACTTCAGTGGCTCAGTGGGAACATGGAGAAGCCAAGGTAAGAATCTCATGAGCACACACACAGAGAGAGAGAGAGAGAGAGAGAGACTTGAAACTAATTACCATGAATGTATGGCATTATTACATGGCTGATAAAACACAAATTATAATGGCATGACAGTGTAATTGCCAAGACATTTTCTCCATATTTGGGGCGACACGGTGGCGCAATGCTTTAGCACATCCACCTCAAAGCAAGAAGTCACTGGTTTTGAGTCCTGGGGCTTGGCAAGGCTTTTTTTGGAGTTTGCATGTTCTCCCTGTGCTGGTGTGGGTTTCCTCTGGGTACTCTGGTTTCCTCCCTCAGTTAAAAGCCATCCATGTTAGGCTAATTGGCTGTTCATAATTGTCCCTAGGTGTGAGTGTTTGTGTGAATGATCGTGCATGTGTGTGTGTGTGTGTGTGTGTGTGTGTGTGTGTGTGTATTGATGTTGGCCCTGAGATGGTCTGGTGAGCTGTTCAGGGAGTACCCTGCCTTTGCTCAGGACACTTGTTTAAGCAGTTCAGTGATCAAATAAATGAATGAATAAATTTCATCCATATTTCTTTATTAAAATAAGCTCAGTCACTCAGTCATTTGCTGAACGCCTTAATCCTACTAGGGTCTCAGGGAGGCTGGAGCTTATCTCAGCCATCTCTGGACAAAGGTAGGGCACACCCTGAACAGCTAGCCAGCCCATTACAAGGCCAACACAATCACAACTATTCACACTCACACTCCCACCTAGGGGCAATTTGGAACAGCCAGTTAGCCTAATGGGCATGTCTTTGTGCTGTTGAAGGAAACCAGAGTACCCAGAGGAAACCCACGCAAGCACAGAACATGCAAGAGAACATCCAAACAGAAATGCCCTCGCTGACCCCAGCACTCAAGCCCAGGACCTTGTTGCTGTGAGCAGAAGTGCTAAAAATAATCCTACCATTATTGACTGATAATGAATTGATGAATGATTTGACCTTACATCATTGTTAATAAAAAAAATGTATGCATTAGAATTTCTTGTATAGTGGTGGTCAAAAGTTTGTGAACCCTTCAGCATAAATACAATTTTTATTATTTCATAAAACCTCATCAGATTTTCACTCAATTAACCAGACAAGATAATAAGTCTATAGCTTTAACCAACATCTACCCTACAAAACAGGATGTTAATGACGCAGGTTAGGAGTTCTTGTAGAATGACTTGTTGTCTGAGTGTGTTTTTTCCTGCCACTAGAAGCCAGAATGCTGTGGTACATTTCCAGACACAGCTGCCACCAACACTGAGACAATCCAGAAGGGATCAGAGAAACCAAAGGAGAAGTGACCATACACGCCAACTTGAGCCAACACACCCATCTTCCCAAGTGTCACCCCAGCCTCAGCCGACAACATGGCACTCTCTACGGGATTCTCTGCAAGCCTTTAAGCCTGGTAAACTCCTGCAGAAGATGAAGCCCCCGAATTCTCAGAACAGTTCACACACACAACCTGACACAGAACTGTAGAGCAAATACACACCGGTAGTCACCAGTGAGATCTACAATGGTCTATTATTAGTGTTATTATAAGACTAGTGCTCTATAGGTATGAATAAACTGTTAATTTTATCTGAAAATATATCAGAGAAATAAAACAAGAGCAAGGGTTAGGGTTAGGGCTAAGCTCATTCAGGAAACCCTCAGCGATTTTTGTCAAAATATGCCTTTGGTGGTGGGGGCACCATGTTGGACATTGCATCATGGGTACATTGGAACTTGGTCTACTTTTATGTCTGGTGCAGGGGCATTTGGGACTTCCCTTGGCTAGTTATGGTGGTTACAGCCCTAAGTTTTATGACAGCTCACTGGTCCGACAGTTACAGCCCCTTAGTCCAAGAGCACTAACTCTAACCCGAACTGAGTAGGGTGCCCAACTTACTTAGGCAAGATGCCCATCTTATATGAGTAGGGCTGCTGGACCAATGGGCTGTCAGAACATTGAGCCGTCCCCGTTTGTGGCAGTTTCTGCCATCACCGAGGGGGTTTCCTGAATGGCCGCCATACTGCTTTTCGGCATCACTGTTGTTTATAAATGATTAAATTATTATGCTACCTCAAACAACACGATACCATTTTCCTCTTTAATGTTTTTTTAATGCCAAACATCAACATTTGTACACAAGAAGTCAAAACATGTTATTATAATAACATGTAAGTATAATACTTCCTGGTTTGGATGAATATAAAAACCGCCAACTTAAGACGGCTTTTTGCCAGTCTGTCGCCCAATTCATCCAAGGTTATTCTTGAATATAAATATTTATGCTTCTATAGCACTAAAACTAGGGTGGCACTGTGGCATAGTGGTTAACACGTCCATCTCACAGCAAGAAAATCCCAGGCTCTGCGAAGGTGTTCCTGTGTGGAGTTTTCATGTTCTCCCCGTGCATACATGGGTTTCCGTCAGGTACTCTGGTTTCCTCCCACAGTCCAAAGACATGCACATTAGGCTAATTGGCTATTCCAGATTGCCCTTAGGTGTGAGAGTGAGTGTGAATGGTTGAGTGTGATGGTCTGGTGAGCTGTTCAGGGTGAACCCTGGTTTTGATAGTGTCGGGTGAGATAGACTCCAGCCTTAGTATTAGGATTTTTTTTTCATGACAAATGTATAAATACTTAAGGATTAAGTTTACTGTATTTCTGTTTTCTATTTGTATCATTTGTTTCATTTTGTATCATGCAATTTCCTCCGGGATAAATAAAGTATTCTGGTTCTGATGATTCTGATTCTAATTTCGCTATGTGTTTATTGCAGTTATTCACAGAATAAAGAGTACAAAGAAAACTACACATTCATTTTGATCAATATAGGCAACTTTTGCACTATACTCAAGTCTATGAAGAGGAGCAACATACAGATATTATTTATACTTATAATAGGTTAGTATTTGAGAGTGGCCTGGAGGCGTCTCAAACTGTGAGCCAAAGGTGGTTGGTAGTACAGACGCAGAAAAGATGTACGCAGCCTCATTGATGTGCTGATGAGGACACAGTGCAGAGTTAATAAACATGTCTCATATCATAATTACAATACACTATGTGACGTTTATTATAATTACTTTTTATTTCCGAATAAGAAAATCATTTTATTAAAATTACTACTGGCTATCTCCTTCGCATCCTCTGCCCCCTGGTACACTCCTGAACTCCGGTCTTTAAAAGCCAAAGGACGTCAACTGGAACGGCTCTATAAGAAAACTGGACTTACCATTCACAAAGAACTGTACATTACTCACATAACTCTCTACAAGGACTCCATTGCAAAAAGGAAATCTGTTTATTACTCTGGACTCATCTCATCGAATGAAGGAAATTCTAAAACCCTTTTCTCTCTGCTGCACAACATTTTTCACGCCCCCCACTCTTTGCCGCCCCATCTCTACTCCACTGACACTTGCAATTCTCTGTTGTTATTCTTCACTCAGAAAATCTCC
>JAQMYF010000012.1:14974398-14995158 GCA_030014195.1 Neosilurus mollespiculum | reverse complement strand
TGTGTGTGTGTGTGTGTGTGTGTGTGTGTGTGTGTGTGTGTGTGTGTGTGTGTGTGAGTGAGTGAGTGTGTGTGTGTTAGCCCTGCAATGTCATAGGCTCCAGTCTCCCGGGACCCTAGTAGGACTAATCGGTTTGGCAAATGACTGACTGAGTGAGTGGGTTTACTGGGCCTCCAACCCTCAAGGAGCTCATTCATTAGAGTAAATAGTCAATGTGTTTATCTTCTCTTATCAGTTCATTTTGGTTAAATATAAAAGTTCCCTGGTGAAACCATACCATCTCATGGGTTTAGCATCTCTTATTCACCTGTTTTAGTTCTTGTGTTGGTTCTGTGTCTATTTACATTAACAAAAGCAATAACAAGACCACATGACCGGAGCAACGACTGTAAAAAGAAATGGATGTAGCCTATTGTGACATAACCCATTGGTTTGTGGTTTTTTGCGGAACTGAGGATGCCTGAAAGTTTAAAATTCGCCTTTGCCATCTTTAATTTTTGGAGCTAGGAGTGATGTATTTTGACGCAACCGCTTAACATGCTGGAAGTATGGGAGGAGCGATGGGCGGATCAACCTACCGATCCAGCCCGCTCATCCGGTTTATGTCCCGCCCTTTAGCCCCGCCACCCACCAACTTTGAATGGAGCAAACTTTATTTTACACAGCCCAAAAACAAACCTGGAGTACAGTTAGTGTAGAAGCAAGGCCTATAGAATGTTGGCATACAAGCTGATTATGATTGATAAACTTCTGTTATGTTTGTTATATTATGATTGTTGTATTATGATTGGTTAAATTGTAGTTGAACTGTTAAATGATTAAACGATGATTAATCATTAATCGAATGATGTGAAATAAGACGATGTGTAATAAAGTGCGTGGGCCTTCCGCTGAGGCTCAGGCCTTCGCTGGAGCCTCAGAAGAGTGAGGGAAAAAGGAAAAAAGCCCAAGGTCTACCACATAGCTTCAACAACACCTGAAGTAAACGATGTCTCAGCCACTGTCTTCTCTGAGAGCCAGGAATTAATGGTGGCTGAAGCCCTTAAAGACCATGGGGAAAAAACCTTGGTGTAGGTGATTCCATTCCATCTCCATCCATTGGTTCGGCTTGGGCTCTACATATACACTCTCTCACACACAAGGACTCATGATGAATGATGGTTACTGCAACAGAGTTTTTAAAAATGATGTACAACCCACCTACAGACTGCCTTACCAAGCACTGTATTTAATATACGTGGGTTTTTTTTTTGTTGTTGTTGTTTTTTGTTTTATTGTTTACTGTTTTGACTATAATTTTAACTTGTTATTAAAATGATGTTACACTGGAGATTCAATTAACTGTTGTTAATATTTAAACTTAAATTGTAACAGTTAACAGTTCACCTTTACCCTGATCCACAGCTATCAAACTTATTCAGTTCATCAGTAATTAATTTATTAATAAAGTTCACACACTATAAGTTTGTTAATGGTTTTTATGGTAAATATCTAGTATGAATTTTAACAATAGCAGCATGGTACACTATTAATGCAAGAAAGCATCGATGGAGGTTTTGCCTGAGTACATAATGTTAGCTTTATTCAACAATAGAAATATTTATGAAATATTTGAGGACTAAGGATGATGTTCATGCAGTCACCCTCTTCCACAACCAGATGAATGGCATCAAATGTGCTAGCTCTTCCCTCTGTTGATGCTGCTCAATCAGTTTTCAGTCTATACCTTTTTTACAGTAACTGTAAACTTGTAAACTTGTACTGTAAATTGTATTTCAGTCTATACAATTTACAGTACAAGCATGTTAGGCATATTACCAAAGAATAAAAATGTAGTAAATAAATTATATCTTCTTTTACCCCGGGGTCTCTTCCCAGTTGGACATGCTCGAAACACCACACCAGGGAGGCGTTCGGGAAGAAGATGAATGAATGAATGAATAAAATAATAAAAAAATTTACAAAGTGATGCAGAAGCCTTCAGGCTCTGAAAAAAGGTGTTCTGGTCAAAATGCGGACAGGACATCTGATTTCCTAAAAAAAAAAAATTACAAACATAAATTAAAAAATCATATATTTAAATCCTGTCACAGTTATAAGGTTTGATAAGGTTCAGGACAAGAGTGGGAACACAGGACAGAAATATTTCAATACAAAAATCAAAATAATAACACGATCTCAAACAGCACATGCAGACCAAGCATCACACAACACATACAGTATTACCTGTACCACATATAAATAAAATAACCACATATAAAAAAACATACATAAATCGACATATTGATTTAGTCACATTTAAATCCCCTAGAAGTATAAATCTTGACCTGAACTGTCATGGTATCCTGATATACAGTTTTATTACACATTATAATTAAATTCAGGGACAAACACAGGTTTTCCTCCCAACTTGTCCTGGTACTCTAACCCTAAACCCTAAACCAATACCATTCGCTTTGAAAACACATCAGCTAATGCTCCTGCCAGCCAACTAGCTCTGTTAGCAAGCCACATATATTATTCATATTAACTAAACAAGAGAAGCATGCAGCAGTTTCTAAAGTGCACTGTAAACATTATATTTAATTTAAAATGTTATATACTAGGCTTTAAAATTGGAAACCATTAAGAAAACAAATATTTACTTGCCGAACAAAACTCCAGTTAACCGATGATGACATTGTTAGCTCCATCCAAACACCTGCTGTCACTCACTCCAGTTCAGGGATGTCAATAAAAGATGGACACGCCCCCAAAATATGAGAATATGAGAAACATGAGTCTAATATCTTATTAACCGTGGGACAACAACGAAGAAAAAAACACACAGAGTAGATAAGAAGAATATAATTTAGTCAATAAACCAAAACGATTTGTGGAAAAAAGTGTATTGCAGGGGTGCCCATTCCTGTTCCTTGTGATCTATCTTCCTAAAGCTTTTATCTCCAACCCTAATGGAGCCCATCTGACAAATCCAATCATCGCTACATGTCTTTATTTCCAAGTCTTAAGTCTTGATTAGATGATTGGATGGTCATGTGGGCATAATTAGGGTTGGAGTGAACGTCTTCGGGAAGGTAGATCACCAGGAACAGGATTGGGCACCCCTGATCTATTTCACTCAGCAATTGCAATTTATTTTTGAATGGAAGTCTATGGAACCGGAAGTCTTCTGTAGCCTGTCCCTAGTGTATCCCTGTGGTATTGCACTTTAAGAGACCTCCGGGTAAGCTTCATCTCCCAGCTCGAATGGTTGCCACCTGGACCGAAGGAATGATCTTACATATACATGATAACTTGGCAGTGCAACACCAATTCATAGAAAGTGAAAAGGCCTGAGATCAAGTGTTACGAAACAGAAGAAGGGATACAATTTCAAGAAAAATAAAAAAGATGGTAATGTTTACAAATATCATGGTGCCCGGTGCAGGGGTCATTAAGACTTGTGTACAGGAGTAAACAAATGGTTTCAGAAAGACTTTGTGGATCCAATTCAATTTTATTTTCCAGAGATACCACTGAATTTCATCTTTATTTAATATACGTGGGAAGTGAATGGGCCCCTTTAAGGAAAACCTGTTCCAGATTCCCCGCTTATTTTAATGATACAGACATAATATAATGAATATATCCTTGGTCGTGATGGATCTCAGGCTCATAAATATCATATTCTTATCCATTAATACATCTCAGTGCTACCCAGTTACTATCACAGTATGCTCTAATTGGTGGAAATACATTCAGTGACGTTCTACAAGTATGAGGTTACATTATCAAAGATCTTAAGATCTTAATACATTGATCAACTAGTACAGTGTTTAAACACTGATTCATTATATCAATATTCATTATATCAATACTACATAATGCATAAGTACATATTTATAACTCATGCATAAGAGATTATTCATATTCAGATTTTTACTTATTGGCAAATACTGGTTAGTTACCATTAATAATACTAATTTGGCTAGTCTTTAGTGTCGGATTAACAGAATTAGCAGTGAACTAGAAGGTCCTTGGTTCGAGTCCCGTGCTCGGCGAGGGCCATTCAGTATGGAGTTTGCATGTTCTCTCCGTGCATGTGTTGTTTTTTTTCCCAGGTACTCCAGTTTGCTCTCACAGCCCAAGGACATGCATGGTAGGCTAAGTGTCTTAATACCTGGCTTGTATGCGAGTGTGAATGGGTTTGTGGGTGTTGGTCCTGTGGTGTTCTGGAGAGCTGTTTAGGGTGTACCCTGCCTTCGCTCAGTGTCAGTTGAGATAGGCTACAGCCTCCCTGTGACCCTAATAGCCTGAAGCAGCTGAGTGAGAAATAAAAATTCTATATGTATTACATACTATTCATAGTATTACATAATATCCGGTGTACACAGAATCGAAAGTTAAAACCTCGGAGCCACATAATAATAATTAATAACCACATCACCCCAGCAATGACAATTATTAAAAACTCTTACACTCTTTTCATTTAAATTATGTTAGCAGGGTTATACAGGAAAATTTTGGGTCCTAGTGGTTATCCCTGTTGCCTCACAGTTAGAAGGGTCTGGGTTCAGACGTTGTGGATCACTGGGACCTTTCCATATAGAGTTTGCATGTTGTCCCCCTGCTTGTTGCCACAGTCCTAAGTTACATGAAGTCAGGTGGGATTGGCTTCAATCTCCCTGTGATGATGATGGATAAACAATGTAGATGGATGAATTGTTCTCTGTCTTACTCATTTGCCGAACCAATCAATCCCTTCTAGTGTCACAGAGAGGCTGTATCTCAGATGACATTGGGTGAAGACAGGGTATCCTGAACAGCTCACCAGACCATCACAGGGCAACACAAACCCACAACCATTTACACTCATACTTACACATAGGGGTAATTTGGATGGAAACCAAGCAACCACGGGGACAACATGCAAACAACATGCAAACTCCATACAGGAGTTTCTTGTTCTGAGGCAGACGTGTTGACCACTATACCACCATGTTGCCGGATTTGTCTCTATTATTTATTTATGTTATGAAATCAGATTTAATTGTAATGTAGATGAAAAAAATACTCAAATTTCTTAGGAAACGTCTCCTTTCATTAACACAATCCATCTTCAGTTTGGATATTGGTTCTGCTCCGGTTAGTGTGGTTTATAAGGTATATAAAGAAATTGGAAGAGTGTCACAAACATGTCTCTGGCAGTTCTAAAATTCTAAGTATATTCTCAGCTGTGAGGGATGACGTGTTGAAAATCCTCCACTGAAACACATGAAGCGCAAACTGCAGACCTGTAGGGTTGAGGCAGGCTGGTTGATACGGTGGGGGACAGTTGATACACCCTGTCTCACAGCTCTCAGAAGAGATCAATGCAGAACAATGCTGCAATGTATCATTCACTGAATAAATTGCTTAGTTTCTGTAAGTAGATCACAAGGTTTGGGACAAGAGATGCATGCATGTTGCAGAAGAGAGTGATTCTGACACCTCAGAGTGAAACTATCATAAAGATTTCCAGGAAGGTTTCTTTTCTTGATTTATGCTTATAGAAATTAGTTTTTAGTTTTTAGCCTGTGCCTACCAGGACCAGTTAGCTGCACTGGGGTGTGACAACCCGTCGATAGTGGGGCTTGAACCCCCGACCTTGTGATCACTAATCCAGCACCCTACCACCAGGCCACCACTGCCTCCCTTGTCATTCATTCATGTTTATTGTTTACAAATGAGTAGCAATATATATGTTATAAATAATACTAAGCTACAGATGAAAGCATTTTGTTATTATATATGTATTTCCTTCTTCCAAGTACAGTTAAGCAACAAGTGCACTGGTGTATCAACTTACCCACCTAGTAAGGGTAGTAATACATTTGACAAAATGTTTGGAAAGGATCACCACACCAAATTTATTGACCCAAAATGCCTTCACTGTATTTCATTGTCAGCCCAGCAAACATAAAATGTGTATCAACTAACTAGCCTCTCCTCACTCTTGCCTTGAATCAACAACAGTAGAGGGCGGTGCCTACAACATGCTTATCTGCAATTTGACCAATCATGGCGAAGACAGGAAAAAAAAACCTTTCCACTTTGACCAATCAGCGGCGGCGGTGACGTCGCTGTAATGAACGCATGGCAACCGTACTGGCTAGTCAAGTAGCTTTCAGGAGCAGCCGATGACAGCTTGGAAACTGCTGGTAAACCGGCCCCCGTGTTCTATTGGGTTAGCAACAAAACCGGCGGAATGTCATTATGATGGAAGAGCACCGTGTATGGGGCAGGACAGCTAATTATTCATTCATGGCAGTGTTGTGATCCGCACAGCGCAGCGGCCAGCGAGTTCCTTGAACACCCGCTTCTGTGCAGGTAGCTGGGATTAGCGTGTAACCGCGCAGGATCAGGCTAATGTAAGTAGCCTGTTAGCTAACACTTAACCCAGTCGGCGCAGCAAGCTTGTTAGCTAACTAATGCTAACTGTCTTGTTCACGTACGTTCCTAAATGAAAAAAAATGTTTTTGGTATTATAGCTGGTCGGTTTTTGTTTTGTTTTATTGTATAAAAAGTTGTTTATGTAGCTAACTAGCTGCTTGTGTGCACTATCTGCTCAACCAGGTAGCTGTGTGTGCTACTAGCCATCCCAAGTTCTTGTTTACCCCCTCAGAGATAACAACTAGTGAATAGTCTGTATGTTTTATTTTTATTTTCATTTTATTTTTACATTATTATTTCATTTTTAACTGAATATAAAGGTTACCTGGTGAAAGCACCCCAACTCACAGCCTTGGTGTCTCTTATTCACTGGTTCTACATCTTGTTTTGTTTTTGTGTCTGTTTACAATAGCAATCACAAAAATAGACCACAGGGGTCCGGATGCTCCTGCCGGCAGAACCATTTAACAAGTCCAATATCTAAAAAGTGACCTTGTGACTTTGAAACAAAGTCAAAGTGACCCATATTCGACTTCGCCCTATTCGCCGATGAGGGGGACCCATCCACCGAATTTGGTAATCCTATGTCATTTCGTTCCAAAGTTATCACGCTAAAAAGTTGTATGGACACAGGGACAGGACTCGTTTCTATATTTCCAGCTCTTCTTACGTTCAGTGGGATCACATGATCATAATGAGACCACATGATCAGAAGAACGATTTTGCGCATGCGTGATAACTTGGCAGGTAAATTGGCAGTGCAACATGGATTCCATAGGAAGTAGGAAAGTACGAGATTGAGTGTTAAGAAACAGAAGAAGGGGCACAACTTCAAGAAAAATACTAATCATTTTAAAAGATGGTGTTCTTTACTAATGTCGTCGTGCCCAGTGTAGGGATTATTAAGGCTCGCGTATAGGACTAAGCAGGTACATTAAGTAAAGATGAAATACAGTGGTAGCTCTTGGAAATAAAATGGAATCATCCACATTGTCTTTCTGAAACCATTTGGTTACTCCTGTATGCGAGTCGCAATATGACCGGGTGCCGTGATATTAGTAAACATTGCCATCTTGGGGTGAGCGAGAGTGCAGAACACTCAATCTTAAACTTTCCCATTTTCTATGAATCAGTGTTGCACTGCCAAGTTATTGCATATACAGGACATCGTTCTTCCAGTCATGTGGTCTTCTTATTGTTATTGTAAAGAGATGCAGAACCAAAACAAGATGTAAAACAGGAGAATAAGGGATACTGAGCCCGTGAGCTGGGGTTGTTTCACCAGGAAACTTTTATAATCAACCAAAGTGAAATGATGATAAAAGATAATACACAGCAACCATTCACGAGTGAATAGGGAACTTTAATATGGTATAGCACTCAACAAAACAGTGTGGTTAGACACCTCTTTACAATAGGTTATGTGAGATTCACGATGTTCATTAATCACATTCAGGCTTGTATTCAAAAGCAGTTAACCTAAAACTCTCATGTTTGATCAAGTGATTCTGATTAAGTTTTAAATAATGATTGTCAGTTTCTGTAGTATTTTTTTTGTTCTGCTTGTTTGTTTCTTCTGACTGCTAAGTGTGTACAGTATCTTATTGTTAAAAATGTATCAATCAGGACAGGGGGCCAAATGAATTTCCAAAACATTTAGTTGTACCATGGGACACTATAAAGGCCAACATCAACAAGTGGAGAAAATGTGCCACCACTATGACATTGCCAAGATCAAGGCTTCTCTCCAAACCTGATTAAATAATTCTCAGGGAAGTTTCTAAGAGATCTAGGGTGGCATTTAATACACCTGCATAAAGATCATAAACCCAGCACCGTAACCACTGCAACACCTGCAATTTACCCTGTGTGGGAGGAGTGCCAGGAAAAAGTATTTTCTTTCTATTAAGTATGTTCGAGCAAGACTAGAGTTTGCCATTGATCATGTAACCATCCATACAGATGACTCATTGAGAGAAATTTGGCCACAGTAACAGCTGTGTGTCAACAGCTGTGAAGCATGGTGGTAGAAATGTTATGGTTTGAGGTTGAGGTCTTTCCCTAATCCTCCCCATTTACCTGGACTTGGGACTAGCATACTGGCTGGGCCATTCACACTCACATGTTGCCAGAGTTGCTTGGCTGGGCCATTCACACTCACATTCACATCCAGGCGCAGTTTGAAATTGCCAATTGGCCAAATGGGCATGTCTTCGGACTGTAGCAGGAAACTTGGGCACCTGGAGGAAACCCACACAGACATTGGGACTACACTTCACCCTCGATTTCCTGTAACCCTATTTCCCGGATTTCAGATTTCCCATACAAAATCCAGCGCGTGACATCATTTGGTGTTCCGGGTTCCGGGAACCGATGATGGAAGTCTGGGTCGGTCATGATTTTCTTTCCTCCTGTCTGGCCCGTTCCCGTCCGAGTGGATGGACGAAAATGAAGCAGCAGAGGAGCACGAAATAATGTCTGATGAACAGATAGTGGCATCAGTGACAGGAGAGCTAAGTGAAAGTGAAAGTAAGGACAGTGATGATAAGCCGGAAACCCCATTGAAAAAGAATGTGCTGATAGGATCTTTAAGTTTGTGGAAACACAATATTGTGCACTGAGTGTCGGATAAGTGTGTAAAAGTCCGGGACTGCTGCAGAATAACAGTGATTGCCGGACCAATTATGGTAAATGTCCGGGAAAGGGTAGGGACCCCAGACATTAGCGATTGCCGGACTTTTGAGGTTTCCGGACAGCCTATTCCCCCTAATAATCCGGGAAATCAAGGGTGAAGTGTACATACAGACTCCACACAGAAACGCCCTTGCCAACCAGAGGGCTGGAACCCAGGCCCTTCTTTCTGTGAGGAAAGAGTGCTAAGCACCATGCAACCGTTCCCCTTTGTTTAGTTATATCCCCTGTAAGCAGGGTATGAAGAAAGAGTGGTCAACAATTTCCGCAAGCAAGTTACAAAAGTTACTAAAACTAATTTTCCCGGGCAACATGAGGGTAAAATGTTTGCTTGTTTAAATATGTTTAGGTGAAAAATGATTAGTTTTCATGAGCCTGTGCAGCTTGGCTTTGTAGTGCATTGCAATGTGCTTAATTAGCGTAAAAAAAGGGAACATTTGTATTGTTAATGCATATTACATCTATGGCTTACCACTTCTGTTCTAATAACAGAAGCCAGATCGTGCAGTTTAACTTCTGTTCCTCTGCAGAGAGGAGAACGTTCTACTTAAATGTTAGGTTGCACTTTCCTGCTTTATGTGAAGTTAGCAATTTCTCTAGCTGACAACATCAGTTCCTCGCTCAGTCGCCACCTACTTTAACCAGTTTGGCCCCATTAGAATTCATCATCATCATCATCACAGCTGCCCTACTTTCAGGCCGTATTTGGTCTGTACCATTCTGTAAATCTTCTCTGGCCTCCGAAAGCTAATATCCCAGCTCAGTTTCACCAGCTTCAGTTTCCATAGATATTGCCATGGCTTTCTTTCTGCTTGGCTCAGATATCTGTTTACAGTTTTTGCTAGTGTTGTTGAATTAAATGGCTTTTTAAACAGTCAGTTGGATTACATGTTGGTGTAGCGGTTAGCACATCCGCCTCATAGCCACCATAAAAAGGTCCTGCGTTTGAGTCCAGGGCTTGACAAGGCCGTTTTATCAGTACGGTTGTATGCCTTTTTTGCCCTATGATGGTGTACTGAGCTGTTCAGGAAACCCAAACTCTGAACAGCTCAGTACACCACCATAGGGCAACAAAGGTAGACAACCGTTCACACCTAAGGGCACTCGAGAATACACTCACCGGAGTACCGGTGGAAACCCACACAAGCACAGGGGGAACATGCAAACGTCACAAAGAAACAGCTTCACCGAACCTGGGACTCGAACCCAGGACCTTCAGGCTGTGAGGCAGACATTACGGTGCCACCTAATATGAATCCTTAACTAAAAATATTCTTGTCGTAACCTTTTATAAGTGTGAGATTAAAGTGAGAGAAAACATCTTGGACTTGGACATCGTCTGACTGCAGTGTTGTTTACTGTGTGCAGTTGATTTAGTTAATCGTTAGTGTTTGTTTTTTATAGTATCTCCCTGTGTCTCATTTTCACGTTTCCTATGGTGTTCCACTGTGCCAGCTGGCTTATTATGGGGTGGTGTTTGAGTAACCGAGAATGCAATGCTCTTCCTTTTCAGTTCCAAGTTGCATCAACCTTCGTGTCTTCTCTGTAGTAGTTTGCAAAGACACTCCTCATGACAGGAGGCTATAAAGTAGAAGCTAAGCCTCCACCTGAGGGTGGATTTCACTCAACATTCAAACATTAATCTGCCTTCGTCCTGTTTGGTCATTTTCCATTTCGTCGTCTCAGATGGAGAGTTCCGGGGAGGCGAGCTGGATACCGAAGCAAGAGACATCCTGTTCATCATGTGGCAAAAAGGAGCCTCCTGTTTGTGGAAAAGCTTTCCGTAATAAACCCAAAGCCAGGAGCATGTCCACCTCAGCTGTGCCCAGCTGTGCGGAGTTCAGGTAAGAGCAGACGCATATGGACGAAGACACAAAGTTAAACGTGCATGATTTCTCTGTTTTCCCGACATACACACAACATGTCTTTTTATTTATTTATTCCTGTATTCATTTATTATTTATGTATGGCAAGAATAAAAAGTAGCAGGTGCTTGTTTTATTTATTTATTTATGTGAAGTATTCAATTTAAATATAGACTGTAAATATATATATATATACATACACACACACACACACACACACATAATGTGCGTGTGTATATGCTTGCATGGGTTTCCTCCAAGTACACCTGTTTCCTCCCGTAGTCCAAAGACATGCACGTAGACTAACTGGCTGTTCCAGATTGCCCCTTGGTGTGGATGTGGGTGTGAATGGTTGAGTGCGTGTATTGGCCTTGTAAAGGTGTACCATGTCTTTGCCCAGTGTCGGCTGAGATGGGCACGGTATCCGCGCGACCGGAATAGGATTAAGCGTTTCGGCAAGCGTGTGAATAAATATCAATATAATGTCAATGAAAAACATGGTGAACAAGTTAATTTATGCTCTTGTTATTATTCTGTCTTTTTAATCTAGGGATAATCTAGTGATTATTTTCTGTTAGAGTACCAACCAGTTCAAATAGGAAGCAACAAATTTGATAAGGAAATTAGCTTAAAAAAACACAGACACACAAGATACTGGGAACTTTTACATTTAAATGTATCTTTGCACAATGTAATAGATATTTTATTAGTCTGTTGAAATTCTACACCTGAGCCTAGTAGCTCATCAGGACTGTAGCTTATCCTAGTTTCTGTAGCATGAAGCAACTAGGAGTTCAACTCCTCCTGGATGGGACGCTACTCCATCGCAGGTCACCTTCCCGGTATTTTTCCTGGTACCCATTTATTACTGCTGGGTGGACAGAGGAACATTTATGATTAAGACCTTCTTAGCACGGTGGAGGTCTAGTGGGGATCCAAACCCATGATCTGTTGTTCATGAGCCCAGCACCCTAAGCATTACACCACCAGCCCCCGATTGCTGTTTGTTTGGAATCCACTCACCCGGTATGGATCCTTTTTTTGTTATTCTGCTGAAACCACTTCTGATATTTTCTCATTGCGGCATCTTGTGTGTTTTTGCCTTTCTTAAGAGTACCCCTTGCAACACATTTAACACGACATGTTTTGCTCAGTTGTGTCCTGTAAAATGTGTTCACCGTCTTACTGGAACAGTGTAATTATCAGGTAAAAGTGTAAATTAGAGTGCTCTCATGCTTCAGCTGTTGGTGCAGACCAGGGTCTGCTTGAGCCAATAGCTGATTTGGTTATTTTTTAAAAACAAATGCTGTTTTCCGAGATTGGGTGCATACCAATGGACCGTACCTGTCCTCCAGAAATCAGAGGTCAGGGGCTCAGATAACCTCAATACCAGTATGGTTCATACTTGGTGTGAACACTATTCGATCTCAAAACCCAGTTCTTGCTGGAGGAAATTTCCTCTTTGTTAGAGATTTGGACAGATTAAAATATTCATCACTTTCACTCATTTGCTGAACTGCTTAATCCTACTATTAGGGTCACAGGGAGGCTGGAGCTTATCTCAGCCAACACTGAGTGAAAAAGCAGGGTACACCAAGAAACGGCTCACCAGACCATCGCATTACAACACTCTCACACACCTAAGGGCAATTCGGAACGTCAAATTAGCCTAATGTGCATGCCTTTGTACTGTGGGAGGAAACCAGAGTACCTGAAGGAAACCCATGTATGCATGGGGAGAACATGAAAACTCCACACAGGAACACCTTCGCCGAGCCTGGGATTTTCTTGCTGTGAGATGGACGTGTTAACCACTATGCCACAGTGCCACAGAAACCAGAGTACCCGGGGAACCCACACAAGCATAGGAAGAACATGCTAACTCCACATAGAAACACCGAGCCCGGGACTCGAACCCAGGACATTCTTGCTGCGAGGCGAACGTGTTCACCACTACACCACCATGATTAAAAAGCTATATAGCTGGCTTCTGTCTCTTAACACTTGATCTCAGACTTTTCCACTTCCTACGAATCGGTGTGCTGCCAAGTTATCGCATATATGCAAAATTATTCCTCTGGTCATGATGAGAGGTGAAATTTTCTCAAGTGACACAAAGTGGGTGGGCACAGCTGAACCTTCACATGACACGATTTAAGCGATTACCAATCAGAGCTTAAAGAGACTTGATTGACAGATGCCGTAAAACCTTTCGTAGGGAAACAACGAACACAATTTTAATTATTTTGCTTACATCAGTGTGGAGGATTGAAATGAAGAATGAATTAATTACTGCCATGTATAAATATCCTGGGCTTTATGACTGCACACAGAAATTTTACAAGGATAATAACCTGATACTCCATGGCTGGGTCCATGTTTATAAAACCGCCAGCGTTTCCTGTGAGTATATATTTATATACATTTAACTCTTTCTGGTTTGTGATGCACAAGAGACTCAGTTCATTATTTGCCGTGCAATAACAGTAATGGTAATAATAAGCTATATATGATAGTAATGAGTTAAAATAAACTCAAATGATATAAAATAATGATAATAAAAGCTCTCACGGACCTGCTGTAGGGAACTAGTGCGATGTAGCTTACAGTTTCACTCGGAAAAATTGTTGAGGGAAACGTAAGGGAGTTCCGTAAGCAACAAGAACTGAGCGGCCTCTCACCAGGCGGTGTCACGTGTCGCTTTAGCGACGAAGCGATTCAATTGTCGATCGCTGGTTCCTGTGTGAACGCTGCTTAAGAACAGAGACCAGCTGGGGTGGGGGGCAGGGGAACTGATACTCGAGTTCAGACCCCCCCCCCGCGCTCAGTTTCTTTGTACTATTACTAACCAAGGTGACAGTAAGTCATTAGGCAAACATCACCTACAAGGTCACCACATCCCCTGAATATCATTCTATTTTTTATAGCTTCTTTTTATCTGAAAATAAAAAATAAATCTTTGAACATTTGTTTTCCTTTGAACTCCTCATGTGGGTGCAGGACAACATCTTCTTAAGGAATCAAGAATACAGGAGTGAGGTGTGTTTTTAGATGGCTTTGAATACATTTTCATATGCAAATACATTTACTATTTAAAATACTTTGGACAAAGGCCTTGGACAAATTAAGAGCAGTGCAGGCTCAGTGAATAAGGTTCGGGCTTACTGATCAGAAGGTTGATGGTTCAAGCCCCAGTACCACCAACCCGCTACTATTGGGCCCTTGAGCAAGGCCCTTAAGCCTTAACCCTTAACCCTCACCTGCTCAGTTGAATAAAGGAGATGAAAAGTCATTCTGAATGAGTAATGTAATTCCTTATAAATTGATTCTGGCTGAAGCATTGATCTTAGTCGTAGTCGTATTTTACCATTGTGTCAGACACTTCCTTTATTCTTAACGTTTTTCTGTTAGCAGAGTGTATGATGGCATAAATAAGCGCTCTCCCTAGGGGTATGGTTACATACTCATGATTAAGCAGCTCATTAGTTTATGTTTTGCTTATGTAATTACTCTACTGTGACTTGAGTTGCCCCACCAGTTTTGTTGTCAAAAACACAAAGAATACCTTCAGTGTTCTGGCCTTTATTTCTGTGACCCAGTGGAACCACGCCTAACTGGGTCACAGAAACGATGCCAGAACACTGAAGGCATTCTTTGTGTTTTTGACAACAAATGAGTACCACAGATATATTTTGTTTGTTTGTTTATTTATCTATTTATTTATTTATTTATATTAAACAATATATTTGTAATACTCATTTCACTCATTTTTTGAGCTGCTTAATGATACTAGGATTGCGGGGATGATGCCTATCCCAGCTGACACTAGGTGACCGCCAGGTACACCTAAACAGCTTGCGAGACCATTAAAGGCCAAACAACCAGAGCCATTTGCACTCGCATCCACATTTACGGGCAATTTGAAACAGCTGATTGGCCTAATGTGCTTGTCTTTGTACTGTGGGAGGAAACTGGAGTACGCAAGGGAAACCCATGCAAGTACTTGGAGAACATGCAAAATCCACACAGAAACAGCTTCGACCTGCCAGGGACTCGAACCCAGGACCTTCTTGCTGTGAGGTGGATGTGCTAGCCACTACACCACCATGCCGCCCTTTTTCTAGCCTTGAGATGATAAGGGGCTGAACAAGTATCTGAGTGGCCATGTTGGAAAGAAGTGAACGAATCCTTTGGATGTTAAAGAGGAAATCGACATGATCAAGAAAGATTAGCATTATGAGAGGAGAAGGACAGGAAATTGTCCATGGTTACCCCAAGGCTACGTGCAGTGATTGAAAGGAAGATTACAAGATCTTGATGTGAGGATGAGACCGCTGGGATGAACAGCAGTTCATCTTGCTGGCCTGAAGGCATTCTTTTTATACAGGGTGACCCAAAAACTCTCATAAATTCAAAAGTAAATTAAAAAAAAAAAGTTAAAGATAATCAAATGAATCAAATTATTATTTGCACCTTTAAACCTTCGAATTAGAATCTCGTTTCCCCTCACTTGCACCTCATCCTTGCGTCTTAGTCCCACCCATGGAGGAAACATGAAAAGACCTAAGTAGAGAGGAGCGTGGAACTGAGGAAAAAGATATGTAATAGAAATGAGATATCATTATCATTATTATTATTTTAAAATTTTAACACTTGAATTTTTAATGGCCAACATAGAGGTCCTGGGTGTGCCTCACAGCAAGAAGGTCCTGGGTTCAGGTCCTGGGCTTGGGGGTTTCTGTGTGAAGTTTAAAAATCCCGCGATGGCATGGATTTCTTCCGGGTAGTCCAGTTTCCTTCCACATGCACATTATGCTAATGGACTATTCCAAATTGCCTCTAGGTCCGAGTGTGAGTGTAGATGGTTGTGTTTGTGTGTTAGTCCTGTGATAGTCATGCCATCAGTGTGTAGCCCCCTTTCACCCATTGTCGGCTGAGATAGGCTTCAGCCTTCCCACGGCCCTAGAAGGATTTAAGCAGTTCAGCAAAAGAGTGAGTAAATTTGTGACTATCAAAAAAATAAAAGTTATTGAAGATTTGTAGTTTTGACTACACTGGCAAACAAGAATTCAAGTGCTAGTAATTCAACGACTTTTAAATTTCGAAATCTGGTGAGACGTATTGGTTTTTGAGTACACACAGAAATCTAGCAGTGTAGTTGCCCCATGCTGGATTGTATATGACCAAAAACAATTAACTGAATTCTGGGAAGGGTGTGCTGGCCTCTAATCCACTGTATTTAATATTAGCAGTATTTGCACAAGTAGTCAACAGTGTGTTTATGAACGCAGCGTCTCCGGTGTAACCTTTGCTTTATGTCAGCAGGGGGCATTAGAAAACCTCTGTTTGATCCCAACCAAAAATGTGCAGGAATTGCTCTGTTTGAAATGGGACATGGTTTCCACATGACAGGAAGTTGTACATAAAGCAGTGCTTGCTTCATAGAGCTATGAAATGTCCATGATTAATTCAGTTTTATTCTGAATTCGTCCTATTCACCATCTTTGATGCTTTGATGTGTTTTGAATGGAGGCATTTCATGTGTCACAGGTGTCCTATTATTATAATCACAAGCACGAAACATTGTCCCTGTGCCATAACAGAAAAAAGGACCTTTTTATAGACCAAAAACCAAACACAAATTAGTATGCATTCATTTCTGCTTATATTAAGATTCCTTTTATTATCTGCTGCTTGTAATAATTTATCCTAATCGATTAGTTCTGCTTTCCATTCCAAAGGGAAAATGTATTTTGTAATGTGTTGTCATTTCAAATGTAAAATATTAAAATATTTTGTTATCATATGTAAAGATTGTATGAATATTAGAGTAGGAAATAAACTAAAATGTATCATATGATGTTTTATGCTTTAAACTTTTGGATTGCTAATTTTTTAATATACTTTGAATTTTTTTTAGTTATGCTCATAAAGCCATATGCTAGCAGCAGTTTAGAAGAGGAAAAAACATGTAACTTGGGTTTAAGGATCACCATCCTCCTAAAATAAGCTTGTAAACTCAATCAGGTGTAACTAATCACTTTCACTGCACATCAAGTTATTTGGCTTCTAACTGTGATCAGCTGTAAGCATTTTGATTAGTTCAGCATTAAAACAGCCACTCCTACACCTGGTGCTTGGATGTGTAACTGAAAGCAAGCAATCAAATATGGGTGGCAAGGCATTGTCGAAAGGTCTCTTGGATAAATTTAAGAGATACAAAAATTGTAGTAGTTTAATCAATTTAGCAAGTAGCACAGCAAAATCCATACTCAAGAAATGGAAAGTTCCTGTTGGACGTCCCTCGAAACTGGATGGAAGAGTAAGGGGAAAACTGGTCAGAGAGGCTATTAGGAGGCCTATGGCAACTTTAAAGCATTTACAAGAAATTGTGGCAAAGAGTGTGCATTTTTGAACATGTGAAAACAATTTGACACATGCGGCTTGCATGGGAGGGTTGCAAGAAAAAAGCCACTACTCAAGAAACACCACATCAAGTCTCCACTAAGATTCTTCGACTAAATGGAAAAAGGTGTTCTAGTCAGATGAGACCAAAATCTAACTATTTGGCCTCAATGTCAAATGGTATATCTGGACTAAATCCAATACAGCTTACCATCTACAGAACCTACCTACAATAAAACATGGTGGTGGAGGCATATTGTTTGGGGATGTTTCTCTGCAACAGAACTGGGGCATTTTTCAAGATAGAAGCAAAAATACTGTCAAAGTTGTCAATGGAAAGGATGTTTACCTTCCAACATGCAAATGACACAAAGCAGACCGCAAAGTTGACCCCACTGTGGCTGAGAGGGAAAAATTGAATATTCTTGTGTGGCCTAGTCACAGCCCAGACGTAAACCCTCTTGTGTGCTGTGGTGTGTGTGTGTGTGTGTGTGTGTGTGTGTGTGTGTGTGTGTGTGTGCGTGCATGCATGCATTTTGTGTTTTTGAATTAGTATTTTGCTGTTGTTGTATGACTGTAATGACTCATGTGACTTAAACAGAGGAGGGTAAAGGCATATGATCCTGTGTGTTGTAATCTTATTTTAAGAAAAATAAGTGGGTCCAATGGGACTTGACTTGTCATGGCATGATGTTGAGACGTCATCTGACTTTTGTGCCTATAAACAGGATTTGTCTAAATACATAATGATCTTCTAGACTTTGCATGAAGCTAGAAGTTCCCTTTGAAATCTTTTAGCCTTTGAGAAATAGTATATGCTTTTATATGGTGCGTTTGTCATACAGGGCAGTTCACAGTTTGAGGAAATGCTCATTTCTGCTTTTCTAATGTGGAGCAACTGAATGACTGAAAGGGAAATGTTCACTGAAAATGTCACAACTGGTTTGCATAAAGTTAACCTTTTTTCCTTTCTTTTTCTCTTTTTGGTTATTGTTTTGTTGTTTAGGCGGACCCAGTCACTGCACGGACCAAGTCCAGTGACCACATTTGGGCCCAAAGCTTGTATGATGAAGAACCCAAAAGCAGTGATGTAAGTGCAAGTCAGTTGTTTGGAATCATTGGGTATGAGTTCATTCATGTTGAAAGTGCAGCTCACTCCATGTCTTTGGTGAGCAGTGGTGGAAAATGTCCAAAGCACAATAGATGGCTTTCCATTACTTACATAATGAGCAATTAGAAATTTCAATTAAAAAACCTTAAGTACTGCAACCTTTATATGCTTTCATGAGGAGTTTTTCAAGAAACAAATTATAAAATTAAAATGGAAGTGATTTTCACATTTAATGCACTACAAAACCCTTTATTTCACATGATAAAGCATATCACGTTACAGCAGTAAATAGAAATAGAAAAAGACTGAAATACGAAACTAACATTTCTTCTTTTCATTTAAAATACAATGAAGTTAAACATTAAGTAAAAATTGATAGTTACCTTTGAGATAAATTATATTTAAAAACTAGTTTATTAAAATATATTTTTTAAACAATCAGTATTTTCAGACAATAAACTAAATCTTAATCTTAGCAAAGACTCTTTATATCTGAGTAAAAAGAGCAAAGATGATGTCTGTTTTGTTTTTTGTATATTTTTTTATTTTATTTTTTATTTTTTTGTTACAGCTTGCTTTTGCAATTTTCTATAATTATATATGTTTAGTTCAGAAAACTTTCTTTTGAAGCATCTTTTGAAGTAAAATGAAAGGCAGGCCTTCCAAACTTTGTTATACATGAAAATATGTATATTTTCATTATCAGGTGGTTTTTACTAACATTTTTGAAGTTGCAATTTGTTAGAATCTGTTTGTTAGTTTATAATAGCCAGTTCAAAAAACTTCCATTTCACTCTCACCAGTGTGCAAAATTTGCGAAAATAGAATGTGAATTTGTCAGTTGATATAAGGCGAGATAACGGAAAAATAACAGTATACCGATGCAAATACATATGATATGAGCTTCCATATACATACAACAGACAAACATCTGCTCAATTACATAAACAAAAGGTATGAGTCTCTGTTATTCATACGCAAAGTACCTTTGTGTTTACTGTCACATACGTGAATCAAATGCAACTTTTTGCAGTACAATATCGCCCCACGTGTGCAGATTTAATCCTTTTTTATTTTTTTTATTTATCTTTTACTTACAAGCCTGTAATAACAATAGGGTGTTTTGATGTGCAAAGACATTAGGTATGCAAGCTTTTGTTAAGTTTGGATTTTATGTCTCTTTAATAAAACATTGCCTAGACAGGTAAGCCATACATAATCTTAGACAAAACTATATGTGTAAATAAAAACAAATTATTTTTTTTGATTACAAAAGCCCATTAATTTGCAATCTAGGAAATTGCTGGACCGAAGTTTCCCAAAGAGCCAGTCATGTATGAAAGTGAAACATCGTGGTTTAAGGTCACCTCCAGTACATAGGTATCACAAAGCTATGTAAGATTGGGGGAACATTACTAGACGCAAATATCAACACATCTCACCATAGAGTTGATAAAAGACTTGTTTTCATCCATTTGATGAACGAGCTACCCTCTAAAGAATTCTTGGGCCTCAAGTATTATTAGTAGCACTTACAAATTATAATAAAAATTATTTGTAATTTGAACATCTTGAAGGTGTCTGATTCTTTGATATGATGATTATTCGTCATGACAAGCACCTGGGAGTCTGGTACAATCATGGCGATGTTTGCAGAGGCACTAGTAGAATATTAATATATTATAATATAATATTAGAATATTAAATATTTAGTTAACAAGGCATATCAAGGATGATTATAAAAGTCGTTTTAAATTCCTCTGAACAGTTTACTTTGCTGTGGTCTTTCAGGCTGTCATAAGTCTGGCTTTTTTAAAATGTACATCTGTTCAGGACAAAAATACCATAAAGGAATCACTCACTCACGCACTAATTTGCCGAACCGATTAATCCTACTAGGGTTTGCATGGAGGCTGGCACCCATCTCATCAAGGCCAAAACACACAACCATTCACACTCAGCCTAATTTGCATGTCTTTGGACTATGGGAGGAAACTGGAGTACCCGGAGAAAACCCACGCAAGCACGGTGAGAACATGCAAACTCCAAAACAGAATCGCTTGAGCACGAGACATTAAACCCAGGACCTTGTTGCTGTGAGAAGAACATGCTAAGCACTATGCCTCCATGTACTCTAAAGGAATGCAATGTTTTTCAAATGTTTTTGCAGTAAAAGCTTAAAAAGAGCAGCAAAAATGCTTGGTGTGTGTGTGTGTGTGTGTGTGTGTGTGTGTGTGTGTGTGTGTGTGTGTGTGTGTGTGTGTGTGTGTGTGT
>JAQMYF010000012.1:14937137-14962524 GCA_030014195.1 Neosilurus mollespiculum | reverse complement strand
TCTGAATGAAGGTGAATACATGGGCCAGATTTTCTGTTGGTTGGGTTTTGAAGAGGGAATGTTGCAGTACTTGTTTACACTTTGAGACAGCTTTGAGATGTGTGTAGAGAAAATTATATTCAAAAGGTCAGACACACACACACACCAACATGCACAAAACAAGCTTATCCACAAACAAACAAGATACTGATCATTAGTCCTCTGTTAATAAAAACATTATTATATTTTTACATCTACTGAATATTTTAACTGTGACAATGAATGTGTGTGTGTCCCTGTATGTGTGTGTGGTTATACCTAGCCTTCTTTGTTTTTCTGGTTGGTTAATGTGTACATGCATTACTTAATCCAGTGTGCAGAAGACAGTTTTTTCCCCACACTGGTGATCTGTTCATCTGGTTTGTTAACATTAGCCACAGATTGTCGTATGTAGCACGAACCTTGAATTTCCTGTGGGCACGATACTGGATTCATTGTGTGGAGACATTCAGTAAAGCGTTTTAGAGCTTTCAAAGATGACTTGAAAGGAATCGAGCACCATATAATTATGCCTGACCTGCAGCCATTCTCTCTCGCTCTCTCTCTCTCTCTCAGGTGTTGAATGAGGTTGTCGTGGACCGAGGGCCCTCCTCCTACCTCTCTAATGTTGACCTTTACCTGGATGGTCACCTGATCACCACCGTACAGGGCGATGGTCAGTCCTCTTATAAATATGTAGATTTAGGAACTGCCTAAAAGCAGAGCTCCCATATGATCTCCTTCACTTGACAAGTTTTTGGTGGGAACTCTCAAACCCCATACATGTATCCCACGTATATCAAGATCAATTCATTTTATAATAACTTGTTTTTAGAAGGAGGAAAAAAATGAGGTAAAAAAACACGCAATCTTAGTCTTGACATGTAAACTACATAGTTTAGAAACCATAGGTTTACAGAACCTTTCAATACACAAGAATATAATTATTTGTTTATTTGTGAATTGCTTACTCTGTAAAATGTAAGATTTGCCGACAGAATCAATAACAATTAGCTACAAAACATCAAAGAATTCATTTATCCTAGTAAGAGTCCGAGCGAGTATCCATAGGGTGAAAAAACCCCAAAGCGGACTATATTAGCACATTATCACCACTCTTTGGTCTGGAGTTCTCTGCTTTGGCTTACAAACTAATTCATGGTTGTGTGCACACGTGTGTGTGTGTGCGTGTGTGTGTGTGTGTGTGTGTGTAAGTAAAAGAGAGAGAGAGGTTGCTTACTTCTGTATGCACGTTATATGTGCCAGGAACGTCATGCGCTTCCTCAGTGTGATTGGGTTAAAAGCCTTTCTATATTGGAGGGGAACATGGAGAAGAACACTCAGACATTCATTCCCATTATGACGGTTGTATACCGGCGTGAGAAATATCACCACAGGGTTCCCATGTGTACACGTAAGCTGGAGGGACGGTTGGACGGACACTTCCTGACTTTTCACAAAGATGCTTATCCCTTATCTGTGGGAGCTCCGCTATTATTCTAGTTCTGTTATTAAATTATTCCTGCTAGTTACCCTGACAGCAACAATTTCACTAAACCTCTTCCTCCACCTCCATCAGGTGTGATCGTATCCACTCCGACAGGTAGTACTGCGTACGCCGTGGCAGCAGGAGCCTCCATGATCCACCCCAACGTCCCAGCCATCATGATCACCCCCATCTGTCCTCACTCACTCTCTTTCAGACCCATAGTTGTCCCTGCTGGTGTTGAGCTTAAGGTAACCCAGCATACCGTTCTTCCTTTTGCAGAGTTTCAATAATAATGCATGAGTAATAATCTACCAGTACACAAAGGGCGCCATAATGTAAGCAAAACTATACAGTAGGGCTTGACTAATATGAAAGCAGCGGCAAAAGAGAAGGAAGAGGAAAGGATAGTGTATAAAAGAAGCAAACATACATTGCATGTAGTAGTATGCAGCGATATATAATAATATCCTTGCTGTTTCTTCATATAACCTGATTAAATTTCTTATGTACTTAATGTTTTTAATGTACTGTAAAACACAGTCTGTTTACTTGGCCTTGTTTCTGCTTTAATATTTTGCATATTTAATACTGTGTAATGTTTATTACATAGCTCACTTGATTACTTGATTTTGATTGGTCGATCAGAAGCAGCATTTATAAGTAGTTATAATTTAATATTAATTCATTAAATTAATTTAGTGATAAGGACCATCACAATCTGGGTGATTTCCACCTCCTTGCCATATTATGCAATGTTAAAAAAATCCTATAAAACCATCCTGGATCAGGATCAGGATCACACCCAAAATATTATCTGTTTTTCGTTGGCCAAAGACCCACACTTGGTTAGAATTTCATAAAAAAAAAAGTTATTGTGGTCACAGACACACTCACAGACAGACAGACAAACATGACCAATCTTATAACATCCCCCTTTGGTGGTAATCCCACGCTAAGTGCTAACGTCACACTGACTTATTGTTTATTTTCTAACAACTGCACACAGTTAGTTTCTTACCTACTGTAACTTTTACCTTTGTTTATGTGGTTAACAGTGTGTTATAGGTGTTTATATAGTGTAGTGTCATTTTGTCCACCATCATGTTGTCTGCCTTTCGTTCACTTTTATTTCACCGTTAACCATGATGGTACTTTTGTGTTATATATTCCCTGAGGAACTGTGGGAATATGACTAACATTGATATCCCCATGATACCCTGCCTTTAGATCATGCTCTCACGTGAGGCCAGAAACAATGCATGGGTTTCCTTTGATGGGAGGAAGCGACAGGAGATTGGGCATGGAGACAGGTGAGTGTTTATAAGATCCTTGCAGATACTGATAAAATGTTCTTGCTAACCTAAGCAGTAGTAAATCATATAAAAATCCTGTAGTAAAATCATAAGTACTGGATGCCTGTATCTCATGAAAAACATGTATAATAATTGAAATGGCTAACAGTGTAATTGTAAGACATGTATTACCAATCAGGTTCTGTCAGGTAGCCAAAAACAGAAGAATAGTCTACAATCGTAAAACCCTGGTCTTTGCGGCCATCAGTATTATCGGAGGTTAATCCAGGTTTAGGATACAGTGGATTTAGAGCATTTATATGAAGAATTACACATGTGCCCTACTGGATCCTTGAACATTAGCACTTCAAAGTTTCACATAAAAGTAATCCTGTAGTCATAAAGTAGTGAACAAACCAATCTCTTGATCTAAAGAAGCAAAGTTCACAATGGACTTGGAGTTGAATACATTTGGGTTAAAGTAAAACATGGCTTGTTGTTGTTGTTTTTTCCCCTTACTTAAGAATTTCTATAATAGGATTGGTCCTACTCTTCAGTTGTTTTAGATATTTTCACTGAATTTTAGCTATTATTGGTAAAGTACTACACAAATCTTACAGCTATTCTTGAGAAATGCAGTGACTGGTTTGAGGAGTGCATTTTCTGACCTCACATATACACATGGAGTAAATTTCAGTGTAGTAACTTCAGGTTTTCCCATCTGTGTGCTGTTCCACCCTGGATGGTGAAAGAATTCATTGTAAACAGGGGTGGACACTCTTTAGTACATAAGAGCTCCAGTGTGCTGGCCAGTCCCATGCCTTGGTTGCATAGACAATCTGATTACCTAGGTGAAAAATTCTGGGACTAAAAAAAACGAGCAAGTGTAGTGGGGCAAGTTTGTGGACCCTGTAGAATGTTCTGTATTTTCGCATAAATATGACCTGTAATTTCAGAAGTCCTAAAAGTCGATAAAGAGAACCCAGTTTAACAAGTGAGACAAAATACTATACCCGGAAGGTTATTTACTGGGTAAGATGATCCAGTATTACATATCTGAGTCGCAAGATGTGTAAAACTCTAGGATTAGTAGGTAATTTTGAGGTAAAATGACTCACTCACTCACTCATTTGCTGAACCGCTTAATCCTACTATGGTTGCAGGGAGGGTGGTGCCTATCTCACCAGACACCGGGCAAAGGTGGGGTAAACCCTGAACAGCTCACCAGACTGTTGCAGGGCAACACACACAACTATTCACACTCACACCTAGGATTAATTTGTAACAGTAGTTAGCCTCTGTTAGTTAGTCTTTGGTTTTTGAAAAGAAACCTGACTACCCAGAGGGAACCCATGGAAGCACAAGGAGAACAAACTCCAAACAGAAAACTGTTTGAGACTGGAACCCAGGACCTTCTTGCTGTGAGGCGGATGTGCTAACCACTATGCCAATTTGCCACCATGCCACCCAGGGTAAAATCAGAGTCGGGTGGTTTTAGTCAGTGGGATGGCAATTGGGTGTTAAGTGGGTGCGCTGTCTTATTTAAAGAGCAGGAAACTTTCAAAGTCTTAATTTCAGAACACGTTAGTAGGAGTCTGCCATGACACACAAAAGATATTTCTCAAGAAAAAGTGTTGTTGTTGCTCATCAGGCTGGAAAAGTTTACAAAACCATCTCTGAAGAATTTAGACTCCAGAAACCCCTAGTCAGACTGATTTAAGATTGAGGAAATTTAAAACCATTGTTACCCTTTGTAGAAGTGGCCCACCAACAAAGATCACTCCAGGATAATAGTAGTAGTCTGCAAGGTCACAGTGGAACTGTGGGTAACTGGAAAGCAATTACAGCCCTCTCTCACATTGGCTAATTTTAATGTTTTTGAGCACACTATCAGGAGAATACTGTGTAATAAGTGTACTTGGCAGAGTTGTAAGGAGAAAGCCACAGCTCTACAAAAAGTACATGGCTTGCCATACTGCATTCCAGCAGAAGAACCTTATCATATGGTGGTGGTAATATTGTGGTTTTGGGCCTGTTTTGTTGCATATAGGACAGGACAGTTTGCTGGTATTGAAGGTAACATTGAGTTGTGAATTATAGCAACAAATTGTAAAGGAAAATTTCAGAACATCCATCAGCGAACTGAAAATTTAAAAAAACATGGGTTATGCAACAAGACAGTGACCCCCAAATACTTGAGTCATTCCACAGAAGAATGGTTAAAGAAACGAGTAGCCAAGTCATAGTCCTGTGGAAGCAGTTCATCTGATCAAATCCACCAACATTGTTCAAGTCTATGGTCACCAGTTGCCAGGAATGTTTGTCATTATCTGCCCAACTGGGTCTGAAAGCAAAGATCTGCATACTTCTGACACTTACAGAAAATGTATGTATTGTCAGATCATTTTCCTCAAGAAATAAATGCCCTACATATTATATTTTGTCTTATTTATTTATTTAGTGCAGTGGCATGGAGGCGTAGTGGTGAGCACGTCTGCCTCACAGCAAGAAGGTCCTGGGTTCAGGTCCTGGGCTCGGCGAGAGTGTTTCTATGTGGAGTTTGCATATTCTCCTTGTGCTTTCGTGGGTTTGCTCCGGGTGCACCGGTTTTCTCCCATATTCCAAAGACATGCACGTTAGGCTAATCAGCTGTTCCAAATTACCCCTATGTGTGAGTGTGATTGTGAATGTGTGTGTTGGCCCTGTGATGGACTGGAGAGCTGTTTATGGTGTACCTCGCCTTCGCCCAGTGTCAGCTGAGATAGGCTCCAGCCTAGAATTAGAAAATTCTAATTCTAAATTCTAAAATTCTAACATAAACTTCCGAGCACCACTGTATATCATCATGTAGCACATCATGTTTACTCCCTTAAAATGCAAGTAATTTGAAGCTTGTATGTTTAACCACTAGGTGTTGTGTAGGCATGTTGTGGTGGTAAGAGTTTGTCATACGTGAAAGCTAGTATATAAAGCTAGACATTATGAATTTTCTGTGACCTCAAACGTTGACATTTTTAGCTTCTTCTTTTTAGCATGTTTGTTTGTTTAATTTTGTTCACCATGTCTGAGTCACTTGATGATGTCAAGGAACAACTACAAAATTCCTACATTTAATGTAGTCATCACTTAGACTAGAATAGGAGTTCTACATTAAAATCTCTAAATCATTGCCCATGCAATCTGTTTTCATAGGTAGAGTGATGGTTGCATTATTAATTTGTAAAAAAAATAATAATAATAATAAATTAAGATGAATAAATTAAAAAATCAATGTAATATAAGAGACGATGAGTTTTTCTGGTGATTCCCATAAATCAACCCCTGATTTGTAACCATTGAGATGGTTCTAGTTACATTGTCAAAGTGTGTCATGTCACTGTAAACTGCATTAAAGGGAAATTAGACCCATATTTAAATAAAGCTTGCATACATCCTATACATCTTTGCACAAAAATCCTGCTATTGTTATTACAAGCTTCTTTGTGAGGAAAAAAAAATCATCAAATCAGGCAATATTGTACTGCAGAAAGTCTCACATGATTCACATGTATGCGACGGTAAATATGGAGAGTAATATGCATATGAATGAGCGGCGGGACATAGCGTTCTTTCCTATAAACAAGAAACTTGTCTGATGTATGTAAATGGAAGCTTGTGCTATGTGTAGATGTGCCTAGTTTTATTTTATTCAAAAGATTGCTACCTTATACCTGACTTGTTAGTTTAATATCTGTATAATGTTATCTTTGCCATTGTCTTGCCTCATATGAACTGACAAGTTCACGTCCTATTCTCGCAATTCTCACTCACGAGTGAAACAGACAAAAAATGGCAGCCTTTTCAAACAGGCTAAAGCAAACTAATAATATGACTTTAGCATATTGCAACTTCGACAATGTAAGTAAAAACCACCCGATGATGAAAATATACATATGTTCATGTGTAACAGGAAAGTTTGGATGTCTTTCATTTCATTTCTGTTTAAATTTAAACATGGTGTACATATCAAAATGAGACATTTTTCTGGCTATAGGACCTACCTGTTCACCTGGCAACTCTACGTAAAAAACTAATACTATCCTGGACTACATGTCTTGGACTCCTGTGCCACTGATTGGTCCATTCCTGTTTAAAGTGTTCCAAGTTGCAGGTTATAAAATGACAGGTTTATTTAGTTCTCCACCTTTTTTCCCCTCCAGCATCACCATTACCACTTCGTGCTTCCCTGTCCCGTCCATCTGTTTCCGGGACCCAGTGAACGACTGGTTTGAAAGCCTGGCTCAGTGTTTGCACTGGAACGTGCGCAAGAAGCAGAGCCACCTGAGCTCGGAGGAAGAGGAGTTTTGAGTGTTTACTTATCAGAAGCACTTTGTTTGGTTTTTTTTTTTCCTTTTTATGCCTCTCTGTGACCAGTTGTCCCTTCTTTGGGCCAGACTTTTGTATAGATGTTGCCTCCTGGTCAATTCTGTGTGTGTGTGTGTGTGTGTTTAAAAAATGTAAAGAAGAATTCCAATTTGTAGATGGTGTATGACGTAGCTGTCATAAGTCGCCAGGAATAACAGAAAGTAGTTTCATGACAACACCATATAAGGTTTGAATGAAACTGTCAGGTATTGTTAGCTTGTGCATGAGGAGCATTTAAGCACCAGAGCAATAAATGGATATCAATTAAATTGTGCCTTAAATTACACAGAATGTTAGAAATCCTTAATGGGATGTGTAATGACGTCTTACCTTTGTGTAACATAGTTAAATATATTCTATAAATAAAAAAATGCCAGGTTAAGCCACATTCACACCGGAAGCAATGCACGAATCCGCTGGTTTTAAACAGTCTATGGCATCTGTCAATCATCTCTCGTGAACGTTCCGCTCAGTTGAACTTGTATCACTTCAGAAAATGGCTCATTTCGCTGCCGTACATGGTCGCCCGTCGCTTCCTGTGTGGATCTGGCTTTAAAGAGACTCACCTGTGCAGGTTGCTGCACTATTCGTATTTTTGTCTAGGAAACTACTGTTTAATTTTAAAGAGTCTTACAGCTAACCAACCTCCAGAAAGTATTTAACTCTTGATATCACGCCGCTCATTCCAGGACTGTTGGGACCATCATGTTTCTTCTTTTTATTTATTTTTTTCCCAAGATTTAAAGTTGGAGCAATATTTTATGAAGTAATTCTAATTAATGTTTATTGTTTCCCCATTTCATCACCATGTTAAGCTTCTGACTGCGTGTGTGTGTGTGTGTGTGTGTGTGTGTGTGTGTGTGTGTGTGTGTGTGTGTGTGTGTGTGTGTGTGTTGAGTGTTGAAGTAAGTATATGGAGGTAGTGTGCTGTTCCAAGTGTCCTTCTTACACAGAGCTTTATGTCTGAAAATATTTAACAGGTGTCTCTACCACATACAGACTTCTCAAAAGGACTTATTTTGTGTTACTATATTGTGCTTTGTGCCATCATGTGCACTTGGTCGGGTTTTCTACTATACGAAGGCTGTTGGTCAATTCAGCCATGCGTACCCTGTTATAGAAGAAAACAAAACGAGGAAATATCTGTTTACATTCTCTCGGACATGAGTGATCCTTTAATTCGATCGCTGTTCTGATAATGTAAGAAATAAATTGTAATGTCATATTTATGTACTGGTCCTGTTAAATAACTTGGGTATGTAATCCTGGTTTCTGTTACTTAGGATCCACCCCTCTTTATTAGCTTGTATCCCTATTCTGTTGGATGAATTCCTGTTCACAGACCCTTCGGCCCCTGATGTATAAACAGGTGAAGTAGCTTCTGCTTTGTGAAACCAAAATGACCATTCTTAATTATTCTCACTGATGTAATTATATAGGGGAACATCTGGGAGTGACTTGAGATGCTCAGGAGAGAATTAATTTATGTGCATGAATTTCTCCAGCTTGTACTGTAATGAGGGGTCTCATTCTTTTAAATCTGCTTTAGACATGACTAATTTAAAATATATACATATGTTATGTTTTTGTTGGTTTCATCTTGGCATAATCTTTTCGCACAAAGATTTGCATCTGTTTTTTTTTCTTTCTTTTTATTTAACACACCATTTTCTGTAACGTATCATATCAGAACATGTTCAAAATGGATCTTCAATTTTTTACATAGCACTTTAATAAATGATCCAAAGCTGATCAAACTGTAAGAAATAAATATGTAGTGTTTTTTTTTTTCTTACCTCTACATTAATTCCTGAAACAGAAAGGTTATATTTAAAGTTAAAATTCTTTTCTATTGTAGGATATTCCAGTACATCTTTATTACAATGCTTTTTGAACTCATTCATTCTCTCTCACTCATTTGCTAAGCCGCTTAATCCTAAGAGATTCAATGGGAGGCTGGGCCTATCTCAGCCGACACCAGGCTAAGGCAGGGTTCATCCTGACCAGCTTGCCATACCATCGCAGGGCAACACATACACAACCATTCACAATCATACCTAGAAGCAGATTGGAACAGTCAGTTAGCCTAATGTGCATGTGTTTGGTCTGTGGGAGAAAACCAGAGTACTTGGAGGAATCCTACGCAAGCATGGGGAGAGCATACAAACTCCACATAGAATGGACCTTGCCGAGCCCAGGACTCAAACCCCGGACCCTCTTGCTGTGAAGAGAGCATGCTAACCACTACACCACCTGATTAGTGATGGTGCAGTTCTGGGGCAGTATGGTGGTGTAGTGGTTAGCATGTCCACCTCACAGTAAGAAGGTCCTGAGTTGGAGTCCCGGGCTTGGCGAGGGCGTTTCTGTGTGAAGTTTGCATGTTCTCCCCATGCTTGTATGGATTTCTTTCCGATAATCCAGATAGGATTATGTGGTTAAGCAAATAAATGAATAATTACACGCTTTTGTATTGTTTAAATTGTGTATGCTGTAGTACTGATCACTACAATAAATATGAATATTGTATTAAAACTATAGTGTGTTAATATAAACCTTGCAGCTCGAACTATTTACCTGAGCTATCTGTAAAATCTGCTGTTGTAACATATTGGTCAACACCTTCTGACCAATGAGAATCATGGAGGCAAGCGTGACAAAAATAATGACCAGTTTCAGTTAGTTATTACTGCCATCTGATGGCCAAAACAATGTATTTGCTCACAGACCAGTGTTATTAGAGCAAGAAACAGACCTAAAATCCAATGTATCCTATAACAGTAGCTGTGTACTCTGTACTGGTAATTATATACTGTATACTGGTGATTATATACTACATACTGGGGATTTATATTCTGCTTACTGGTGATTTTGTACTATATACTGGTGTTATACGGCATACTGGTTTTTTATATACTACATACTGGGGATTATATATTACATACTGGTGATTTTATACAGCACATGGGAGTGTATACTATATACTACGTACTGGGGGTTGTATTCTGCATCTTGGTGATTTTATACTGCATACTGGTGATTTTGTACTTTTGAATGAATGGAGGGATGGATGGAAGGTGGTAAGAAGCACAATGGTTTAGTAGTTAGCACTGCTGTCTCACAGGAAGAAGGTTCTAATCTAATCATTATAGGAAGGAAACAAGAGCATCCAGAAGAAACCACCTCAATCACAGGGAGAACATGCAAACCCTACACTAAAAGGTCCTCGTTGGCAATGAGATTTGAAGCCAGAACCTTGTTCCCATGTAGTGACAGCATGAACCTTGCTCTTTAGTCTGTCATTTCATTTCATGTGTTATCCCTAGTCTCCAGGAGGATCTGTATTAGTACAGTCTGATTAGTCTGCTATCTGGAGGTTAAAAAACATTATCCTGAGTAGATAATGCTTTAAACAAAATGGACACTCACGGTTTGTCAGAGCCACTTGGGAGCAGGTGGTGTCATCATTATTGCAATTTAAATTGTAAAAATAACTCATGAAAATCTTGTTTTAAGTTTCTTTTGCGGTGTTTGTGTTTTTTTAATAAGTTACTCTGTTATGAACTGCTGTTTTATTAAATTACCACATAGCAATAAAACGCTTAAACTACACAGTGCTTATGCTCTACACGGACCACACTGAGCTCACCTGACCTGCCATGGTTAAAAATTAAAAATATATGTAAAAATAAATTATAAAATTCTTGTTTAGTTTGCTTTTTAATGCTTATTATAGCCATGTGTAAAAATCCTGTGCTTTATTACTGCACACATAAATTTTACAAGGATAATAACCTGATACCTGATTCCTGGATCCATGTTTCTGAAACGGTTGGCATTTCCTCTGTGTTTATATTTACATTAGTTTATTTAGAGCTACACGAAATGTTCATAATGTGGATTGGGTAGTAACTCGAGCACATAAAGTACTGCTGAAAGTGTACTCCGTCTAAACGGAGCTCCTGCACAAGTCTCCCCGTGATGATACCGGGCTCGTCTCAATGGGTGAAACCAGCAGGAGCGATGATGTGGTGCTCTTTCTCAAATAGAGAGCGGAGATGGTGAGGAGAGCAAACTGTTCCCAGTTCATGATGTGCAAGAGTCTATACTCACTCTGTGATTTTAACGCAGGAAACATGCAAGGGAGTTACCTTGGCAATGAGAGCTGAGAGGTGAAGCGATTCACCTCTCTTGCCAGGAGCGTGTCGCTTCCTGTGTGAACACAGCTTCAGAGGTCTTGTGGAGAACATGCCTTGACGGACAGGTAGTTAAATGTTATTGCTGATTGGTGCATACAGCTGCAGAAAAAAATTAGATGCCTCTACAAAATAATCCATTTCTCTGGTTTTACTCTTAATAGGTATGTGTTTGGGAAACATGAGCACTTTTGTTTTACTCCTTAAACAACTGGTGCAAACATTCAACCACCGTAGCTTTGTTTGAGTGCTTGTGACCATCCATCTCCCTCTTGATCACATTCCAGAGGTTTTCACTGGAGTTCAGATCTGGAGAATCGGCTGGCCATGACAGGATCTTGTGTTTCTCCATCCACACCTTGATTGACCTGGTGGTGTGGTATGTTGCGTTGTACTGCTGGAAAATCCAGTCCCCAGTTTTTTCCAGGATATCCTTGTACATGGCTTAATTCAGGCATCCTTCACAAAAAAAAAATTGCCCCATTTTATCTTTGCTGAAGCACCCTGAGATCATCACCCATCCTCCTCCAAATTTCACGATGGGTGCGTGACACTGCAGCTTGTAGGCAGCACCAGGTCTCTGTCTGAATGTCAAACGACCAGGTGATGGGAAAGGCTGAAAATTGACCTCCTCAAAGATGACCCTTCTGCAGCCCTCTACAATCAGATTCTTATGATCTTTAACAAACTTCAGCCTGGCTGTTCTTTGCTTTTCAGAGTTTTTTCAGTTTCCAGTGTACTTAACCCCCCTGCTTCCATTTGCCATTCTTTTTTGTAAGTCACTTGATGTCATGTTACGGTTGTCGAGTGACATTCGAACAAAGTGACAATCATCCTGGTCAGTGGAGAGTCGTGTTCATTTCAACCTCTCCTGTAACTTTGTTGTCCCCAGTGTCTGTAGCTTGACATTGTTTTTATGGACTATTCTGAGGAGGGAAGCAACCTGATTCTAACTGTATCTGCCAGAACTGAACCCTTCTTTACTTTTGCAGCTTTTCTTTTTAACTCTTTGAGAACAATGAAATGTTATTTTTGTATTCCAATCAAATTCAAGGTACTTCTAGGACTGTTTTTGCCACCCAGACTGGTCCTGTTGTAAGAAAATAGTAATGACTCCAGCAATGATATCAGCTCAGTGAGTTCCTGCTTTTGTTTTGCATGTGGATGGCACGGTGGCTGTTCAGGGAGTAACCTGCCTCCCAGAGTTGGCTGAGATAGGCTCCAGCCCACCTGCAACCCTGGTAAAGGATTCACAAAATGAGATGACAAAGTAAATCATTAAAACGCCTTTAATGCATTATCACTGCCAGTCTCTCTGCTAGTTCAAAATATATTTTGGCATGTCTTCCCTGTGCTTGTGTGGGTTTCCTCTGGGTACTCCAGTTTCCTCCCATAGCACAAAGATATGCACATTAGGCTAACTGGCTGTTCCAAATTGCCCCTAGGTGTGAGTGTGAATGGTTTTGTGTGTGCGTGTAAATAGCTCTGCAATGGTCTGGTGACCTCTTCTGGTTGTTCCCCACCTTCCCCCAGAAGGTCCCAGTTTTTACCAGCAGTAAACTGTGCAAATAAAAAAATACAAACAGTGTGTTTGACATTAAAATATATTTGTTGACATTTTTTTTTTTTATCACAAATACATGTTTCTAAAAAAATAATAAAATCATGTACAAAAACAAATGAAAAAAACCCAGATTTAATTGTTAAAAACAGTTCAACATCTCTGTGTGGTTCAAATGTTACAAGTGCTCTGGTGATTACAGCATGTCCAGTATAAATAGTGCTGGAATCTACAAAAAAAAGAGCAACCAATAAAAAATTACCCAATAAAAAAAAAAGATAGTGGTTTCAAATCAGTCAACTCTGGTTTCCCGACACGGCGAGCGCTAATAAAAAAAGATCCGCAGGAGAAAACCATGAACTTGCTCATAACGCTTTCCTGAACACTGAACTCAGAGACAGCGTGGTATTAAATCATCGAGTTAGATATCAGAGGTCTAAGGTTAATGTTTACAATCATACAGTACACCAAAAAAAAAAAAAACATGTAACATTCACAGTAAAATGGATTTTTAAATTTGTTACAGCAGGGTGGGGTGGTGGCTGTGGGCGGCACCAGTTCGTATGTACAGCAGGGTCGAAAAGTCTGAGATATGTAGTCGATCCGAAGTGTGCTTTCTTTCTTTTTTAATGTAATGATATGATTTCTGTGAGATCAACACCAACATCTGTTAGCATTTACAATAATTTCATACTTGGTACGTCACCATTTTTTTCCCTTTAAGCCCCTTTCACAAACAACCTGCGCAGTTCGAATAGAATTTAGCAGTGATACGACAGAAGGGACTGATGTAGGTTTGCCAGAGGTGGCTTTGAAAGCTACGTACTTGCATTCACATAAAAGAATTACGTGTGGTACGTCTGTCATGGGGGAAAGAGGTCAGGTATGTAAAGCTGCTTTTATACGGGCACTTGCGCCCGGGAATCAGGTATCCAGACGCAACTACATGTATAAACATCTGTTATGGGACATCTTGATACCAGTGGGTGCAATTGGCTCTACATTTTTTTGAGGCGGAGCATGTTGTTCTAGAACATCGTGTTCTGTTTCGGCTCAGTGGTTAAGGCGCTGGGTTACTGATCAGAAGATTGGTGGTTCAAGGCCCAGTAAAACTATGCTCACACTGTTGGGCCCTTGAGCGAAGACCCATAACTCTCCACTGCTTAGCTGTATAAACAAGATAAAAATGTAAGTCACTCTGGATAAGGGCATCTGCTAAATACTATAAATGGGGTTTGCATGTGCACCGTAGTGTCCATCAGGTTATTAGGACATTTAACAGGCTCTATCAGCAGATGGGCAGTTCTTCTCCATGATACTGAGCACTTTAGATGACCTAACAAGTGTATAAAATTCGGACGTCTATTGTAACACAGCAGTAGGAAATTATAGGGCATCGCATAACAGATCTAGGCCATTGCAGGGCCAACACACATACAACCATTCACTCTCACACCTAAGGTCAATTTGTAGCCACCAATCAGCCTACTGTGAATGTTTTTGGACTGTGGGAGGAAATTGGAATACCCGGAGGAAACCCGCGCAAGCAGGGGAAGAACATGCAAACTCCACACAGAAACGCCCCAAGCCTGGGAATTGAACCCAGGAGCTTCTTGCTTTGAGGCGAACATGCTAACCACTGCGCAACTGTGCCACCTTGCTTAAATTAGCAAGTCAAATTGATTTTTAATGCGATCTCATACTTCTGACCCTAACTGTATGTGCAAGTGAAATTAGTCTTTTGTTCCCTGCAGTTCAAAATGTTAAAAATGAATAACTGTTAAAAGCATAAAGGCTTAAAAAATATTAAATTGTACATTACCACATCATCCGGTGCACCTTAAAAGCTCTTAAAGTTAATTACTGTCCACTCGTACGCCATACAGCCATGTTTCAAGGTGACCAATACTTCAGACCTTTTATTTTTCATTTCAGACACCAAATCCAAAAAACTCCACAGTTCCTCAGGAAGCTTGTTTTCCCACCTCATTTTCTGTTTGGCTTCCTCCTCCCATTTATGGTCTTTCTGCTGTTTGTGCCTACTCTGCTCAGATTGGTTACCCTTAAAGCTCCACAAACAGCCCAGAGGGAAAACTTAAACATGCATTAACCTTATGTGACACTCTGGCATTGCATGACATGGTAATTCAACAATGTAATAACATTTATGGGTCAAAAAAGTGGAAAAAGCCTCACATCTCCCCTTTAAAACCATAAAAGTTACCAGGCTCGCACCCCAAAGACAGTTTGGTACACTTTCTTCCTAGAGTGAAATCATCATTTAATGAATGGTGGTGCACCATTATGGGAAAGAAACCAGAAATCTGAATGCTTTATTATTATTACTACATATATGGATTATTAATATAAAACAATGAAATTTAAAGGAGCAGTTCTGAATAAGCCAAGTTTCATTTGTATGACGCTTAAGATCCTTGAAAATTTTGAAATAGCAAAAGTTATGGACGCTACATTAAATGAAATTATTAAACAAATTGTGCTTCTCTTCATCTCAATAACACCGTGTGATTCTCTTCAGTTGGTTTATGCTTGGATGATGCAATGTTGCATCATTCGTTAGGCTGGAGAATCAAAGCATTATGAAAAACACCATCATATAATCCTCTCTGAAAATTCTATTTTTCACTTAAGTGAGACACTTTTCAGCACCAACTGTGTTTTAGCCATTAGCATGTCCGCCTCACAGCAAGAAGGTCCTGGGTGTGAGCCATAAGCTTGGTAAGGGGATGTTTCTTTGTGTAGTTTGCATACTGCTTGCATGGGTTTCCTCTGGGTTCTCTGGTTTCCTCCCACAGTCCAAAGACATGCACATTAGGCTGTTTCAAATTGCCCCTAGGTGATCGAGTGATTTTAAGTGGTTGGCCCTGCATTGGACTAGTAAGCTGTTCAGGGTGTACCCCTCCTTCGCCCATTGTCGGTTGAGATAGGCTCCAGCCTCCCCGCGACCGTGATAGGATTAAGAGGTTCAGCAAATGAATGAGGAAATACTGGTAATAATATCTACAATATTCAGATAGAAGATTTCCAAAGAAAGAATTTAAAAGCATATAAACAAAAAACATATAGATATAAATATTCAGACACTTCATGATTAACTTGGTGTTGCCATGTCCAATAAAATCAATCCTTTACAGATAAAACTGAAGCTATAACTTGTTTTAGAGCATGAGCTCTTATAAACTCTTAAAAAGCTGAATGGCAGTGCTGGTTTAAAGTTGAATCACAGACATCTTTTCCTGTTGTGGTCAGCTGTATGTGCATATTTAACAATAAAATGATGTTGTGTTATCGTACTCCCTGCTGATTGGTCAGAGTGCAGAACTTTCCATGCTGGTCTTCTTTCATAATGATCCTTACTGCCTGTCTGCAGCAAACACTTTTAGGACAAAGTAGAAAAACAGAGACAAAAACATTGGGTTTTAGTTAAGCAAGAATCGTATTATACAGAGCAGATGCCGCCTCACAGCAAGAAGGTCCTGAGAAGAGTCCCTGGCTTGGCGAGGGCGTTTCTGTGTGGAGCATGTTCTCACTGTGTTTGCATGAGTTCGCTCCGGTTTCCTTTCACAATCCAAAAACATACACATTAGGCTAACTGGCTGTTCCAAATTGCCCCTAGGTGTGAGTGTAGGTGTGAATCGTTGTGCCTCTTAGCCCTGTGATGGTCTGATAAGCATACCCCACCTTTGGCTGAGATAGGCTTCCCATGACCCTAGAAGGATGAAGCGCCTTGGCAAATGGGTTAGCAAGTGAGTGCGTGGGAGTGGAAGCACAGTGCACCGCTTCAGACCACCTGACTACATACTCATACATCACATGACCTCCAGTACACCTGTCTGCTCTCACCCCTGACACATCACACTATATGATCATTTTGTTTCTACGCACTCATTGTGAAGTATTGTTCTGCGTCTCTCTGCCAGTCATTACCGAGCCTTTGTTTATTATTTCCATTTCACGTGTGTGATCCAGTTTTGCCTTTTGACCTCAATATTCTTCGCCGCTTCTGACATCCTGGTATGGTGACGTAGTGGTAACCATGTCCACCTCACAGCAACAAGGTCATCTACACAACTATTTTGGGCTTTCTAAAGAGCAACACGGGCAGCACGGTGGTATAGTGGTTAGCATGTCCGCCTTACAGGCTCAGGCTCGGCCGTTTCTGTGTAGAGTTTGCAAGTTCTCCCTGTGATTGAGTGGGTATCCTCCAGGTCATCTGGTCGTCGTCCCCCCCCCCCACACACACACACACAGCCCAAAGACATGCACATTAGGCTAATTGGCTGTTTCAAATCACCCCTAGATGTGAGAGTGATTGTGAGTGGTTGCGTGTGTTGGCCCTGCGATGGACTAGCGGGTTGTTCAGGGTGTACCCTGCCTCTGACCCTGCCTCTGCCCCCACCTTGGCCTGTATATATTGCTTTGTTACCACATGGTTGGCTGAACTAATAAGATTAACAGATTTAGCTCCCTCCCTCTTTTGCCAAACCACTGAATCCTACCTGGGTCACGAATTGGCTGGAGTCTATATCTCAGCCAAGTCTGCAGTGAAGGCAGGGTACACCCTGAACAGCTTAGCAGACCATTGCAGGGCCACCACACAATCACAACCATTCACACTTTCACCTAGGGGAAATTTGGAACAGCCAAGTGCCCTAATGACCATGTCTTTGGACTGTGGGAGCAAACCCGAATACCTGGGGAAACCCACGCAAGCACAGGGAGAACATTCAAACTCCACACAGAAACTCACAGTGCCTGGGATTCGAACCCAGAACCTCCTTGCTGTGAGGCGGACGTGCTAACCACTACACCACCTTGATGCCATTCCCTGTATTTCAGTAAATCAAAATGACTCATGATGTTTTATCTTTTAAAAACAAGCACAGTAGCTCTTACTTCTCTCCCGCAGACCCTGGCCGAAGCTCTGGTACAGACGGGACAATCCCCAGAACAGCACACTTTTGATGGTTACGGAGATCACACAGCCTGTAATAGACGCAGCCTCCAGTGTGAACGATTCACTCTGGCCCCAATGTGAAATGATCTGCAGGGAAAGCAGAAAGAATTTTAAATGCTCCACAAGAGTGTAGTGTATTTTTTGGTATAGCTGCAGACGGACAATGTCCAGTGAGCCACAGTGTTTAACAGAATGATGTAAATGATGTAACAAGATTGTAAATAATGGTGTTTCCAGACTTACGGAGTATAGCAGGTAAATACAATAAGCCAACTCAGGTAAGTTCTGAAGGACAAAAATCCAGACCAGTAGCTTCCATTCTTTTAAAACCTGAAAAAAGAAGAAAAATAGAAAGTGACGAGCATCACACGAATCGATTCGCCGCTGAACTACACGCAAAATCGCCTCACAATGGAAGCGAATTACTTCACCCCTGGAGTGTCGTCACCTTGTTGCCTAGGTAACCCCCTCGCATGTGTCCTGCTTAAAAATCGTTCGGGGTGATTAATGTGGGCAGATTAATTAAACTCATGTTGTTTCATTTACAGAAGGTTTTGCGGAACTCCATGTTTGGTGTCATCTGTCAATCAATGGTATCTTTAAGCTCTGATTGGTAATCGATCGAATCGAATCGTGTGAAAAATTATTTGCTACCTTTACAAGTGTATACTCATCCACCCCAAACTCCTGAAGCTCTTAAAGTTGCTATTCGGCAGAAGATCGCTGCTGATCCACCCAACATAACCTGTCGAGCCATGGCAGCCTGCAAAAATCACCTCCAAGAGTGTATAGACAATGGCAGCCACCATTTGGAGGACCATCTTTAAAACATGATAAATAAAAACTACACTGAATGAAGTTTCACATGTGAAAATAATAATTTGATTCTCTGTAATGATTTGATTTTATTTAGCTTTAAAATGTGGGAGGTTTTATTGCGTCACCAAAAAGAGGGTACACTTCTATCGACGGTTTCATGATTCATGAAGCCGTTTTTTTAATATTCCCAACAAATTTTAATGCTTAAGTAACATTCTGTGGAGAAAATATTTATCGACTGGCTGCTGGAATAAACAAATGTGGATTATAGATTATTACAGAATATTGCTACGTCTACGTTAAAAGAATGTGGTGATTAATTATACTGCAGTTCACATGCATGAGCGTAAACTAGAACTAAGCTTCTTGTTAATAAGTGAAAGCATTCAGTAGATGACAGTCCACCACAATTTATATAATCCTTACCATAACATGCAGAATCGACTTCTCCATACATTGCATCAGCACAAATCACAAATCCTGAGAAACAGCTCTAATTTCGAGTCACTTACAGAAATGGCTCCGGTCACAGCAGTGAATATTGCCCAACCGACTCCAACTCCCAGAATGATTTCATGAGTGGAGGACAAAAAGGAACCCGATGTCAGGATCAGGATGCATAAGCACAGCTGGTCAACAAAGAAAAACACACTTGAACAGTCGTTCCTTTAAAACCGCATACTGTTTGCAAAGCTCCTCATGGGCTTCGCTTGTAACTAACTAACAACACTCACTCTCTCACTCACTAATTAGCCTAAACGCTTGCTCCTATTAGGGTCATGGGGAGGCTGGCGCCTCCCTCAGCTGACACTGGATGAAGACGGGGTACACCCTGAACAGCTCACCAGTCCTTCGAAGGGCAACACATTTAAGATTTAAAGATAGAACTGTTGCATGATCAATGAAATTCAGTTTAGAAGCTCTCTGTTTACCAGCAATTATAAAAAGTGCACAAAAGACAACCAAGGAACTACACTAAGCTATATATGTGCATATAACTACATACACATATATACCTACATACACATATGTACCTGCATACACATATGTACCTGCATACACATATGTACCTACATACACATATATAACTACATACACATATATACCTACATACACATATGTACCTACATACACATATGTACCTACATACACATATGTACCTGCATACACATACACATGTGTACCTGCATACACATGTGTACCTGCATACACATGTGTACCTGCATACACATATTTACCTACATACACATATGTACCTGCATACACATATGTACACATATAGACACATATACATACATATATCCTGTATATGCAAACACATATACATTTATCCACATATTCACACATTTAGAGACATATACGTTTATCCACATAGACACACAAACACAGAAGGATGCATGATATGTCCAAGGTGCATGGTATATACAGGGTGAGAGGTAGAGCTTTTTAATCATAAGGTGCATGATGATAAAATGTTATATGATGTTCGAGACCTGCAATATTGAACAACTACTCCTTCTAATGTGCATGTCTTTGGACTGTGGGAGGAAGCTGAAGTACCCGGCGGAAACCTATGCAAGCACGGGGAGAACATGCAAACTCCACACAGAAATGCAGCTCGGGACTCGAACCCAAGACCTTCTTGCTGTAAGGTGGCTGTGCTAACTACTACCCCACTGTGCTGCCCCCTAGCTAACAAAAGTGACTTAAAGATAAATACACTACAGTTTAGACTGCAGATTTCTGTGGTGTGAAATCAAGATGAATCATGACGGATCATATCAGAAGTGAAAAATAAATCACAAAGATAACATAAATTAACCTAGTTGCTTAGGTGTGCACACCCTTTAACTAATTTATAATTATTCAACAGAGGAGAGGTGAATGTCGCTGAATAGTCCCTGAGATGGTTTGTTGAGGAGACTATTCTGCAGTGTCCTTTAAGCCTGGGGCGAATAATTGTTTTACTGTACTATATATATACACACTATACATATATACTATACAGGAATAGAGCAGCACAGTGGTGTAGTGGTTAGCACATCCACCTCTCATCAGGAAGGCCCAGGGTTTAAATGCTGAGCTCGGAGAGGGCGTTTCTGTGTGGAGGTTGAGTGTTTTTCCCATGCTTGCATGGGTTTCCTCCAGGTACTACAGTTTCCTCCCACAGACCAAAGAGACTAATCGGGTTTTCCCAAATTGCCCCTCGGTATGTGTGTGTGATTGTGAATGGTTGTATTTGTTGCCCCTGTGATGGACTGGTGACTTGTTCATGGTGTACCCCATCTTTGCCTCAGAGTTGGTTGAGATAGGCTCCAGCCTCCCCGCAACCCTAGTAAGGATTACTCCGCCAGAAGGTCGGTTTCACCTTTGCTGATTTGTTTGTGTGTGTGTGTGTGTGTGTGTGTGTGTGTGTGTGTGTGTGTGTGTGCGCGTGAGTGAGATAGCTCAAAAGGTTATGCACAGATGAGGATTAATATTTTTCCAGAGAACACTGATGTACAAGTGCCAAACCATTTTTTTTTCTGTGCATGGGATCACGTTGAAAAATTTCATAATCATGAGGCAAAATGTTCATCAGACTCCCACTAGGGGGAGACATTTCATTATAATTGTGAAGGGACCATTCTAGCACGCACAGACCGCATCCACGTTTGTCAAAATATGACCTTATCTCATTTTTTCAGTTTTTTGCGGATTAGACCACTGTGGCTCTCAGCTCTTCATTTGTGTATTGCTGAGGTACCTTGCACTGAATGAGTGCTCTATTTATTGTTTATTTTTAAATATTGTAACCATGGCGGGGGCAGGTCAGATGAGCTTTTTGCATTCCGCAAGCATGCACTGTGTATCCGCACATTTTTAACTCATTCAGAGTTTATACATCACATGGAAACCTAAAAAATGTGCTGTGCAACGTTTTTACACTTATTCAAAGTTTCAACATATACTACACACAAACAGAAAGAAAAGCAAAGTAAAACAATAGTTTCATATTATTTTAACCAATGACTGAGGCAGATCAGGGTAAAATCAAATTCAAATTCAAATCAAATTCAAATCAAATTCAAATTTATTCATCACATACAAATTATACACAGTACAATATGTAGTGAAATGCTTAGTACGACTGTCCAGAATGTAAGGAATATAAACTGTGCCCAAGACCACACGAAAGCTACCAGTTGGCCCGTACGGGGATCGAACCCGTGACCTTGGCGTTATTAGCACCACACTCTAACCAGCTGAGCTAACCGGCCACACACCGGGTAGTGCTGCATTTTGAGCCAAATTAAATGCTTGCACCCAGAGTTTAGTACATAGTACGGTAGCGTATACTACCCGGAAAGACAAGAAAAACAAACTAAAATGAGATTTTTCCGATTCTTTTTTCATTTTAAAGTGCGATAATGATTACACCACCTGCTACAAGTGCATGTGACACACTGTGAGTGTCGGTCATTCTGATTCAGGCATTATCCACTCAGAATAATGTTTTATACCCGAGACAGATGACTTATTAGATTGTGCCGTTCAGTTGCAGTATAAGCTATGTTTGTAAAATGTTATGTTAATTTATAATTCAAATAACTTTATTAAAGCATTTTTTGTACTTGTAATATAACACTCTGTATTTTCTATAAAATACAGAGGCGATCTCCTGTGTTCAGCCCTATTTAAGTCATTTCAAAGGTTCTTAGTAGAATTTAAAGCCTGGCCATTTAAAATGTTTATTATCTTCTTAAGCCATTTCTTTATTAACTATATAGGATCTGTGCTATGGGTCCCTAACGTTGTGGACCAGCAGTAGGATCATACCAAGGTGTCTGGAAAATACCACAGAAACAGCTGGTCTTTATTCGGTGTTAGTCATTCACTGATGACGAGTGTGCCTCTTGAACACAAGTTAAATGTGAATGTTTAGTCTTATGAAGTCACGTGACCCATTATAATAGGGTGTGAATGCATATGAATCAGGTAACTGCATTTTTTTCCTTCCTAAAATATGTCTAGGGCAGCATGGTGGCGTTGTGGTTAGCACGTCCGCCTGACAGCAAGAAGGTCCAGGGTTCGAGTCCCAGGCTCAAGAGTTTCTGTGTCGAGTTTGCATGCTTGCATGGGTTTCCTATGGGTACTCTGGTTTCCTCCCATAGTCCATGGACAATAAGCTAATTGGCTGTTCCTAATTGCCCTTATGTGTGAGTGTGAATGGTTTTGTGTGTGTGTTGGCCCTGTGTTGGACTGGCGAGTTGTTCAGGGTGTACCCCTCCTTCGCTCCAGCGTCCCCACGACCCTAGTAAGTTGACTGGCAAATGAGTGAGTGAGTGAGTGAGTGAGTGAGTAAAATATGTCTTAAAATATGTCCTACAGCTTACTTAATTTGTTACTTGCAAGATAACATTACAGTTGGAAAAGGATCTGACAATGTTTTATCTTAAGAGTGTATCCATTTTAGCAATGCAACCTGTGCTTTCCATCTCTCTATTTTTGAAAAGGCAGAAACTGGCATGACCAGTTGGATTTGCTAAGTGTAATTAAAATTTTAAGACATATTATGCACTTATTATACACAGCTCTGTGTTAATATTATGAAGACATTATGGTAGAGTCTTATAGCATGAGGTCTCGTGGGGTCTCATAGGGTTTTGGCATTCATCCTTTCCAGTAATTTTTATTGTGAAAAGACAACAGCTTGATTAAAGGGGCGGTGTAATGGTTGTCGGAAGAAAAAGACATGACCATTTATATAGATGGAAATTTGCTTTATAAAGGATATTAGACATGTAGGACATTAGGTTCGTAAAATGAATTTTGAGGAGTCTACATTCGGATTTCAGTCTTTGCAAACTGTAGCGCACAATAAGTCCTTGTTGCAGTCCATTTTGATCTGTACCATGTCAGGTTCGAAAACTTTAATCTCCTTTTGATTTAAATGTTGAAAGGTTATTTAACAACACAGACTAGTATTTTGGACTTTTTGGTGCATATTCACATGATTTTTAGGCTGAAGAATATTTAGGTAAAAATCATGACGCAGCTCCTTTAATCTAAATATTTCTAATATCCCTCTTAATTGCTGCTGAGAACATTTTACTGGTCAGTCAAGCAGGCTTAAATGAATGTATTGTATATTCACTCATTTGCCAAGCTGCTTAATCTTAATAGGGTATCTCAGCCAACACTAGATGAACATCAGGGTCAACACACACAAACATTCACACTCACATCTAGGGTGAATTTGGATCAGCCAATTAGCTTAACATGCATGTCTTTGGATTGTGTGAAGAAACCGGAGTACGCAGAGGAGAACATGCAGACTCAACACAGAGACGCCCAAGCTTGGGACTCGAAACGTCTTGCTGTGAGGCAGACGATATGAAATTCATTCAAATTCATTCATTTAATATTATCAATCAGATCTTTCACGTGAGCAGTAATTAACCTCACTCACTCATTTGCTGAACCACTTAATCCTACTATTAGAGTCACGGGGAGGCAGAAGCCTATCTCAGCCGACACTGGGTGAAGTCGGGATACGCCCTGAACAGCTCCCCAGACCATCGCAAAACCAACACACACAACCATTCACACTCACACCTAGGGGCAATTTTGAACACTATCTCTATTTGCTACATTCTCTTTGCACTACCTCAACCGCTGCTACTCTGTACATCATTTAATTTTTTTATTCCATCTCATCTTTTTTCTTTCTTTCGGCACTAAGTGTTATTCTTGGGATGTCTTTTTCTGCTTATACTGTTTTTACACTGTATTGTGTTTGCACTATTTACCATAGTTGCACACTTTGTGCTTTATGTGGCTAGGACAAAAACCTTGGTCGTAGCTCTGTGTTGTTGTTTTTTTCGAATTTGATCTTTATGTTGTATGTTCATGTAGCACCTGGTCCTGGAGAGACGTTTCATTTCAATATGTACTGCGTCAGCTATATGTGGTTGAAATGACAATTAAGCTTCTTGAACTTGAACAACCAATTAGCCTAATGTGCATGTCTTTAGACTGTAGGAGGAAACCAGAGTACCCAGAGGAAACCCACACAAGCACGGGGAGAACATGCATGCTTGGCAAACACCCTTGCCAAGCCTGGGATCAAACCCAGGACCTTTCATGCTATGAGGCAGACGTGCTAACCACTATGCCACCGTGCCGCCCATGTCTTGGGTTTTTCAACAAGTATAGTTGACAATCATGGTTTGTTTTTTTTAAATCTGATATACAGGCAAGTAGCTTCTACTTGATAGCATGCTGTTGTTATAGCGATAGTTACAACCAAATACCCAGGAGTCAGAGACAGGACCTCACCCAAATCCTCATCAAGGCTAACCCTGTCCATAACCTACGCAACAGTGTACAACACATAATACCAAACTTACAACACAGCTTGAAACATAACGTGCTGTGACCACATCCTGAAATTTATTCTTGGCAGTGAAGGGAAGATAGATTGGGTCTGATTTCACACAGTGGATGTTGTGTTGTGGGAAATTCTTTTGTTTCCACAAAAGTCACAAATAATCCACTTTAAGACGCAAGACCATTGGGTAATGACCGAAAGGACAAGATCGCGGATACAAGCGGCCGAAATGAGTTTCCTCCGCAGGGTGGCTGGGCGCT
>JAQMYF010000012.1:14923494-14935831 GCA_030014195.1 Neosilurus mollespiculum | reverse complement strand
GAAGAGCTGGAGGAAGTGTCTGGGGTAAGGGAAGTCTGGGCATCCCTGCTTAGACTGCTGCCTCCGCGACCCAGCCCCGGATAAGCGGAAGAAGATGAGATGAGAAGACGCAAGACGATGCAGATGACAGAAACTGAGTATTGTGCTTATGTTATTATCCTTAAAAGAGAGTGGAGGATTATCTCTGCTAGTCCATTTACACTAGCAAGCCCAAATCATGTCTCTTATCTAGCCAATTCTTTTATATTCTTCCAAAAACAGTAAAAAAAAAAAACCACACACACACACACACACAAAAACAACCCACCCGTAACAAATGAAGTGAACAGACGTGCACTAACAACTGAGGTCAACAGTTACACAGTACACACACTTCTAAAGGAAATTTGAGTCTTAAGAGCACTTTTTCCTCACAAAAAAAAATCACAAATTGAAGTTATTTTATTAGCAAAGCCCCACAGCACATGGAACATGACTTGGATGATTGTCCCGTGTCCATGGCTGACTTGCTGCTGAATGGCTATTATGCATCGCTGACCTATATGAGAACAGACAGCAAAAAAAAAAAACCCAGAGATATTCATAATGAAACTGAAACCAAAACAAAAAGAGGCTCATACACCATTGCTCAGACTCAGACAAAATAATAATAAAATAAAAAAAAAACCACAATCTAAATCAGGTAGGAAGACAAACCTTCATTGCGCAAAACTATACAAAACATGAACAGGAACACGGAACATGAACTCAGCGAGTGAAAGGCAGGAAAGAAAATAAGACTCAGTGTTAAGCTTCCCCACCTTTTGTCAGATCACAGTCACACCTGGCTTCAATTTGGATTATAATTTTCTTTGAAGCAGCATTTGTGAGGATTGTGTTATGGAAAAAGATGTATGTGATGGTATTATCATGCTACAGAAAATTAAAATAGCAGCATAGACTACCACACCCTAAATACCCTACATTTGTGCTTCACTCAACTGTTATATCCCCAATTAAACTGGGAAAATAATTACCTGTGCTTGAAGATCAAACGTCACCATTGAGAAGCAGAGATTGAGCAGGAAGTACTGCTCCTGCAGGCTTTCCAAAGCTCCACCTACCCTAAAGGCCATCATATTGGGCCTTAGGACAAGCAGCAAAGCACAGATCAGGTGCACCACACCCAAACACATGATGCACACAAACCGTACCTGCAAAACAAATAAATATAACCTGAGGGGATTTCAATTCAAAGTTGAATTCAAAATTCAAAGAAGACAAACATTTGCTCTCAACCTAGAAAACATCCCTAAAGCGTCCATTATACTTGTTTATAAGAGCACAGAGAGCGCAGACCTCCACCAAGGTTTTAAAATTCTGTTGCCTGCAAAAATCAGTGAGTAAAGGCTTCAAAATGTTATATATTTCAATTCTCTGATCATGAAAACATACTCTTACAAGTTTTATTCTGCTCTGATGACATTTCGCAGAGATACGAGCTTCCGAACTTCCCACGTTAAACTAAATTAAAATTGCCGCTAAACATTCAATCTAGATCAGATCAGTGTAAGTGCTCAGCCCCCTGCTGTATACCTTGTTCACCCACGACTGTATGGCCACACACGGTTCCAACACCGTTATCAAATTTGCTGTTGATACCACCATTATCAGCTGCATTTCAGATGGAGACGAGTCTGTTTACAGAGCAGAGGTGAGAGCCCTGACATCATGGTTCCAGGACAACAACCTGCTGCTCAACATCAGCAAGACCAACGAGCTCATCGTGGACTACAGAAGACTGCAGGGTGGAGATAACACCCCTATTCAAATTGAGGGGACAGAGGTAGAGAGAGTCAGTTGCTTCAGGTTCCTGGGGATCAACATCACTGAGGATCTGAGCTGGTCACATCACATGGGTGTGATCACAAAAGCAGCGAGACAGCGGCTCTTCTTTCTTCGGCGGCTGAGGAGGTTTAGCATGGACTCCAGAATACTCAGCAACTTCTACCGATGCACCATCGAGTATTCTGCCTGGCTACATCACTACCTGGTATGGTAATGTGCTGGACCACAAAGATCTACAGAGGGTGGTCAGATCAGCACAATGCATCATGGCAGGACTAAACTGCCAGCCATCCAGGACCTCTACACACAGCGCTGTAGGAGGAAAGCCTAGCAGATCCGCTCTGATCCCAACCACCCCAGCAACATCTGATCGCACCACCCTCTGGAGAGCTTGCCTGTCCAGTTTGGTTTTATTTATCTATTTTATCTCAATGTTAATTTTATGGACAATATTTGTTTCTTAAGTGCAATATTGAAGAGGCTCTGAGTCCAAGTATTTCATTGCCAGTAGTGATGTTTCATTGTTACCTGTATATGACAAACTTGAAACTTGAACTTGAAACTATAAAACTTGTTCATCAAAGCTTCTGATTCTGAATACATTGAACAAGTTTCATTTAAATCAGATGTGTTTTGACAAAGATATGATTTTTATTTTAATTTTTTGCCCATTAAAAAATAGGGATTATTTGTATATGACATGGATCCTCAACAGTCCTACTTTCCATGTCATTCCATGTCAAATGGACCAATGGTGGTTGCACTCATCTCTCTGATTTTCATGATTTTTCTCCTGACTGTAGTACCATAAAATTAATGCATGCTTGCAAAATTTTGGCCTTGTATCTTAATTATTTCCAAAGTTATAGCCATTTGAAAAATTAGCAAATTTTTTCAACGTGAAAATTGAGGGGGTGTTTTTTGCAATTTTTTTGAGCCTAATAATTGCTCTTTTATATAAGTAAATTGTCTTGTTTTTCTTTTTTCCTGCAGAAATGTTTACATTGAGCTGAGAAAAGCAAGTTGAACAATTATACTTTACTTATACTTTACAAATATTGTACACTGAAAATGGACATTTTTTAATTTTTATGCATTCTCAATTACTTTTTCACTATTTTCAGATGAGGATATCTCAACACCTAATTTAGCCAGATAATTAAAATTTGCAGAACGTATTCTCTGGGGCCCCTAAATAAGTGGTGTGCATTGAGAAAGCACATTTGTTGATAAACCTTCTTTTTATTAGCTCACAAAAATTGAAAATCTCTGTAATGAACAGTCACCGGACAGATTTCGGACATCTGTAATTCTCAAGATATTTTATAAATAATTAAAAACCTAATATTTTCTGATTTTATACCACCCAGGCTATATACAAATACATTTGTAGGATTCTGGGTGCCTTAGAATAATTTTTTCAGGGTTCAAAAATATTAGAAATTAGGGAATTTTGAGTTGAAAAAAATTCAACGTGGTCCAGTGGAACATAACTGAACTTTTTTCCGGGTATAGACGCATGTCTTTGGCATTCAAAGCAATATTTTTGATCTTGCTTCTGATAGTTCTTCTTAATGAAAACTTAGTCTAAATACAGTCACTGTTACATTATGTTCAACCATGACTAAGTAAATCCCTTGCCTTTAAAATAAGTATAACTCAGTGGGCAAACAAACACAGTTAGGGCTTTTTGTTGCTGCAATTCATATTAAAGATTACATTTTTAAAGGATAAATAAACTTTGTTCATAATACTAGAAAATAGGATGAAATTTAGGTGAGCCGATGAAATTTTTTCTCATTTGCATAAAATTAACAATTATGTATAGTCTAATTCAGGTTTCCACTGAGGGTGTTGGAATAGACATATTATGAACGGTGACTGCGTCATCCAGCACAACGTCATATAAAAAATATTTTCTTCAAGTTGGCTTTACTAGAAGGAAGTATATTATATATTATCTTAAATCTAATCAAACAAAACCTGCAGCAAACACACTTGGGACTTTCTGTTTGTTGTTCTCATTGAAAATAAACATAAAACGTTTAAAGGAAAAGCTTGTTTATATAAAAAATTATAGTACTAGAAATGAGGTGAACTGACCCTTTTCAAGGAAAAGCAAGTTTGTAGAACTAAAAATTAGTTGAATTGGCTCTGGAATGAAATTTCACCTTGTCATCTCCATGCTCTTTGTTACTGTCCATGATGCATCCAAGCCACCATTTTCCATCATACCTACATGCGACACATGTCCCTGCTTGTAACAGGGTCATAGGAGCTGATACAGATCTCACCTGTCTGTCAATAAAGTGGGTGTTACCAGGAAACCCGGGCACCCTGTTAACTTTGATGTCTGTAATGTACAGAGAGATGACGGAATGATTGTCTCTTGTTCCAGGAATTGTTTTTGCTTTTGCAAAATGCAAATCAAGCATTGCATGGTTCTCTTCAATGTCAGAAATAGAGACAAAGAAGAATTTAATTTTGCTTATGTGTGTGGTTGACCAATCATACAAGTCTCTGGCAGTTAGTATATGCCCTTCAGTTGGTCGCTGAAGAGAAGCTCTGGCTGCTAGGCGCTTCACTGTGCCTCCAATCACATCGCATGTGTTTTTGGTGGCAAAAACGTTCCTCTCACAAGCTACACTAAAATCGTCTTTGTGTAAACCAAGGTTACAAAAGTTTTTATATTGCAAGGCAGCACCATCACTAAAGTAATGTATTTTCTTTAGTTCAGGGATGGTTTCTTTTAGGTGGTGCAGAGAATTATTCTGCCTGAAGTAGACGGTTTCTGGGTGTATAGAAGCTTGAGAATTGTCCCAGTAGAATCCTTGAACTGCACCTTGAATGACAAAAGAGCAATTCTCTGCAAAGTCAAGGATGGCTATTACTTGCTTTGGTGGTTTGCAATGAACTCTTGGGTTGTGAGTACATCAAGCTTATCAATTAATGACTGCGTGAAAGCCTCACATGTCAAGGCAGTTCTATCAGTGCTAACCCACAAGCTCTTCTGCATCTTAGTCGTCTGTTGCTTGACCATGGAAGTATTCTGTGAGAGCAGCTTTACCAGGGCAGTTATGGCAATGATGAATCAAGCAGTTCTCAGTAGTCAAGATTTGAGTCATAGGCTGCTAGCATGAGCTTCACATTCTGATAAACAGTGCAGACGCATACTGTATGCGTTCCACAGCCACCTACAGTTACACACCACTAAGGCGTTGCTCACAATTTTGCATGCATGCATTCATTTTATGGTACTACAGTCAGGAGAAAAATCATAAAAATCTGAGGGATGAGTGCAACCAACATTTTAAAAGTTGGTCCATTTGACACGGAATGACCCATGAGCCACACCCTTATCCTTTTGCATAAGCTAAGGTATAACTGGTTTCATTTAGTTCCTGTTTTAACTTCTGCATCTGGAAAGCCCAGGATCCTCAGAATGACTGAACTGATTGCTTCATGTTAAAGATGGATACAGATATAGACACAGCCAGAGCCTTCTATCCATACTCTGGATTCATATATTCCATATGCATGCACTTTTTTAGAAAGGTTCTGGTTTGGTGGCCATAGGATCTTGTCTCTGCTTTTAGCGGATGATGTTGTCCTTTTGGCTTCATCAAGCCGGGACCTCCAGCTCTCATTGAAGCGATTAGCAGCTGATTCCTGACCTCCGGGTCTGGAATGTGGTCCTGCCCCAAGTGGAGGAGTTCAAGTATCTCGGGGTCTTGTTTACGAGTGAGGGAACGCTTCGGTGTCCCCCGAGAAGAGCTGGAGGAAGTGGCTGGGGAGAGGGACGTCTGGACCTCACTGCTTAGGCTGATGCCCCCGCAACCCAACCCCGGAACAAGCGGAGGAAGATAAAAGTAATGATCGATGCAAAGAATGTACGATAATCATATTCTTTAAAAGCTGTGGCAGGCCCATAAGTTGGTGGGCCGGATTTGGCCCGCAGGCCTTGAGTTTGACACCTGTGTCCTATGCAGACGCCATGTTCGTGCCTCATCATCTCTGAACTGCCCCCTAGCGGAGGTACTGCCTAACATCAGGCTTGTACAAAATTCTGAATTGAATTGAGAATGCCTCCCAAATTCCAATTCAATTCCATGAATTTGAATTGAATTTGAATTGAGGTTGCTAACAGGAAGTAGAATTGCAATTCAAATTTGAATTGAAGGAAGTAGAATTGAAATTCCATGAAATTCCAGTTGATCATTTTGGTGTATTCCAGAATCAGGCTTTACAGTATATTCCATACATGACTGTTTTACATATTTCATACAAATATTATTACTATGAACTTCATGTATACCTGAGTAAACCATGCCTGACAGAGGATGCTGATCCTTTGGTGTTTTGGAAAGAAACCAGAGCAGTTTTCCAAACCTAGCTGCACTTGCCTGCAAATATCTGGCCACACCTGCATCCTCTGCACCTGAGGATCTTTAGTGTTGCAGGAAAGATATTCCGACCAGAAAGATGTCGTCTCAGTGATAAAACCCTTGAGGAACTTATGACAATTAGATGCAACAATGTTACCCTATAAATTAAGAACTGTAATAAATGATCATTGCATTTACATGTCATTTTTTCATTTTCAATTAAAAAAAATATTTCAAATGATTCAAACTGGAGGGAATTTGTGTTTAATTTTAGTGTTTGTAAAGTATTTTTAGTATTTAAAAGCCAAAACTTTGTTAAACGTGACAAATTCTTCCTGTTACTTGGTTATAGGGAATTTCTCTGAATTGCAATGAATTTAATTCCACTTCCTGTAATTCCAATTCAACATCCTGTGGGCTGGAGCCAATTCAATTCAAACTCCAATTCTTCAAATGAATTGAAATTCCAAATTCGGAATTTTGCAGAGGCCTGCCTAACATCGATCCAAAATCTATAGCTATAACAAACCACATGTTTATAACAAAACAGCTGCACGCAAGGGAGAGGTTTATTAAGGTTTCTTGGTATTAAATTGATGGCGTGTATACCATTATCAGCTGTTTCTCCTCGGTGACGCTGAAGTTGACGACTGAGCGCACCATGACCACGAGGACACACACCCCAAAGATAATCAGCTCCTGCCTGTTTTCCTGCAGCACGCCTCGTGTGATGTAGTATACGCAGAACACTGGACACACACACACACACACACACACACACACACACTGTTCCTTTTTCATGTCAAATGCCTACCTACTTCCTGCATGTGTGCATTCCAAAACTTCTAGTGCAGTGGCTTGCAAAAGTATCTCCCTTTATCACCCTTAAACTTTTCCATGTTTTTTTCCATGTTACAACCACAAACGTAAATGTATTTTGTTGGGATTTTATCTGATAAACCAACACAAAGTGGTGCAAAACTATGAAGTGGAAGGAAAATTATACATGATTTCCAAAATTTTTACTTCTATTCTCAAAAATTTTTTTTGTATTTCTATCATTGCGCTGCAGCCCTGTAGTGTCTACACCCATAACATGCTGCATGGGGACCGAGAGGATTCCAGCTATTTACCAAAATAAACCATAAAACTAAAGCACCATTCACATGAAATACTCATCAATTGCAAACGAGCAGGTGTGCTAAGCAAGCTTTTTATGAAACATACTAAACTACCTGTAAGTACATAAAAATGTCCATTACAGCAAACAAAAGCAAGTATTTGCAACTATTTACATGGTGAGCTCACAAATAACACTAAAGCTATTCTATGCTGATTGCAGCATTATGCAGTTATGGGCTAAACTTCCACCTAAAACAGAGGTGATAGGCTATTTCTTGAAACTAAGTTATACAAACTTTTATTTTCTTTTCTTTTCATCATATGAACGAGCTTTGACATGGCAGTTGAAGCTAGATCCGGCTAAAACAGTTTCGCTTTTAACAAACATTCAGCTAAATCATTTTCGCTGTTTAGCTAGAACAATAAACTAATGTTAAAAAGTCAACGACTTAAATAGTCTAAACCCCGCCTTCCATCTTGACGCCACCTTAGCACCAGGTCAACCTCATTACCCTATGGACCATTCATTCATTCATTCATTCATTCAATATTGTCAACCAGATCTATTACATGAGCAGTAATAATCCTCACTCACTCACTCATTTGACAAACCACTTAATCCTACTATTTGGTTCGTGGGGAGGTCAGAGCCTATCTCAGCCCACTCTGGGGGAAGGCAGGATATGCCCCTAAAAGCTTGCCAAACCATCACAAAACCAACACACACCATTCACGGGCAATTTGAAACAACCAATTAGCCTAATGTGCATGTCTTTAGACTGTAGGAGGAAACCAGAGTACCCAGACGAAACCCACATAAACATGAAGAGAACATGCAAACTCCACACATAAACACCTTCACTGAGCCCAGGATCGAACCCAGGACCTTTGTGCTGCGAGGCGGACGTGCTAACCACTAGGCCACCGTGCTGCCCTATGACAGACCTGAAAAACAATATTAAAGAGGAGCAGAGATACAGTGAACTTTGAGGATGGTAATATCAGACCTATGACATATAATAACAAATTTTCATTTTAAACCCTCACAAACAGCACATGAGTAGAACCCAGCCCTTACCATAAAGTATAAGACGGTTCTATTCTACAGAGTATAGATTATTCCTTACGGATGCCCACAATCTGGATGAGAGAGACAGTGAGGTCATCGTCGTCGCCCTCTTTCCAGCTCTGCTTCGTGATGTTGACTATAGTGAGGATGAGGAGCACCAGCATCGAGAGGAATGTGAAGCAGAGGTAGACCTTTACAAGGCACTGCAGCTCTGACCACCGCTTGATCTAGACATATGAAATAGGGCATAGCACTGAACAGGATGTGGGAGAGTGAGTTTAAAGGAGAAGAGAGCACTTGGTAAAAGTTTGTCTTATTCAAATCTCTGGATCTTTCCGTGTGCAAAAGTTTATGCGGATAGCTTCTGTTGAAATTATTCTTTTAGGGCCAGTTATTTGAAAACTAAGTATCAGAATGATGATGTCGTCAAGGCCCAAAATTACAACATACACAAGTATAGGATTTTGATATATTCAGATTTTGATATATTTGTGCTAGAGGTATCAAACAGCTTCGGTTAAGTCATTACCGGTGCAGTGGGAAACTATATATACACCAGGATTCATATATTTAAACACAAACACCTGAAGTACTGAAAGAAATGTCGTTTAACACCAAACTCCCCCAGGTTAACCTTGGCCTTGATAATGATGTCATCAATCTGATATTCAGTTTTCAAATAATCACCAATAAAATCGTGGCAGTAGCAGCTATCTGTCTCAGATTTTACTCACAGAGAGATTTTTGTTTTGAGTTTTGATTTCAAACTTCAAGTACTGTTTTCTTCTTTAAGTGAATCATGACCTACTGGTCCACATGGTGTGAGTATCAGCTCCTCGTGCCTCGGCCTCAGGTTTGGAGAAGGAATCTCGATGCTCTCTTGGCGCTGAGTCAGCAGTGGACTGCAAAGTCAAGAGTGAACATGCATATACTTATTCATTCATTCATTCATACTTACATACAGTACTGTGCACAAGTCTTAGACACATGCAAAGTTATGTAGCATTTTTAGCTTTATCTATTTTTTTTTTTAGCATAGCCTCTTCATAAAAAAATAAACCAGCAAAACACAGAAACACAAAATATCACAAACTGTTAATAGCACCAGTAAGAGAGTAGACAAAAAATATACATTCATTCATTCATCCATTTGCTGAACCGCTTCACCCTATTAGAGTCGCAGGGAGCCTGGAGCCTATCTCATCCAACACTGGGCGAAGGCAGGGTACACACTGAACGACTCACCAATCCATCCCAGGGCAACACACAACCATTCTCACGCACACTCACACCTAGGGGCAATTCAGAACAGCCAGTTAGCCTAATGTGCATGTCTTTGGACTGCAGGAGGAAACCGGAGTACCCGGAGGAAACCCACGCAAGCACAAGGAGAGCATGCACACTCCACACAGAAATACCCTCGTCGAGCCCAGGACACAAATCCAGGAACATCTTACGGTGAGGCGCATGTCCTAACCACTACGCCACCATGCAGCCTAACAAAATATAGAAGTTAACAATAAAAGAAAACATTTAATTCTGATAGCTGCAGAGCACAGATGTTAACAAAAATAATGAAAATAAATGTTACCATATAAAGATAATATAAAAAGCTGTAAAGAGCAAAAAGTGAAACAAAGTCAATATTTGGTGTGATGACTCTTTGCTTAAAATTTTGTAGCCTTGGGTACATTGTGTGGTTTTGTTGTTTTTTTTTTGTTTTTTTTTTTTTTTTTGGATTTTCGCAGTAGTATCCTGTTTCTCTGTGAACTGCCACAGTTCTTTCTCATTTTTGCGACCACCACCCAGCAGAAAGGTTCAATTCCGTTTATTCGTATACGGGCTGTTTCGCAATCAGGGTATACTATTTTGTATCAAGTATCAAAGCTACAGGTCTTATGGTGTCTTAATTACACTGGGTGAAAGTATAACAGGGTCTTTAGAATAACTGCATCTGCTTGTAGTGAATCACAATAAGGCATACAAAAATTTAATTGCAGAATTGAGAATAAAAGCTCACTAATCACATTATCTGAGCAGGTTAGGTCAGTGGCAATCATTGTGGTTTTCTGGAGAAGACACTTTTTGACGGACATGCTTATCAAGCTGAGGTAGAACTCTGTACAGAAAGTATTCCACTTATAAGTATTTCCAAACCCAATTATATTTTTAAGCAAGCTATAGTCAATTGCACCCTACTACCTGTGATGAACTTTATACAGTTAACTGTAAAGTCCACGTTTATGACTAAGTACGTGAATAAGTACAATACGGTATTGTGTAAATCGTTAAAAGTGAAGTGTTAGCACGTTTATTGTTCATGCTGTGGGTGGCCATAAAGCTTTGATGACACGCTGTAAGGGCAGTGGTGGCTCAATGGTTAAGGCTCTGAATTACAGATCTGAAGGTTACCGGTTCAAGCTGCCAATAATATATATGGGCTGTTTCACACTCAGGGCATACCTTTGGGTTCAGAGTAGCAGTAACACAGTAGTAATCAAGCTGATGTGGAACTCTAAGTGGCAGGGCTGTTTCATGGTCAGGGTTGTATTTTTAAAATTATATAAGGGACCCCTTTAACTGGGCACTTGCATACTTTATGAGTGTCTCTTGTTTATTGTTGTGTAGAGGAAGAGTAGTCCCAGCTACACTGGTGAAATGTTTTCTCAATTCTGATAAATAGTGTTATCAGAGGAAAATACTGCTCAAATTTTGACCAAGTACATAATTCAATTCTCTCTCGTGTATTAAAAATACTAGCTTTTACCTGATAAAATTCTGAATTGCACTCCTAACTAACGTTTACTTTTGAAGGGGTATTTTCGTACAATCTAGAAAGATGTTTTGCTGCTCATAAACTCTATTTATAATCTAGGTGGCTTTGTCGGGATCCGTTGTCTGTCAAAAATGTCTTCTCCGGAAAGCAGACATTACATGTGGAGGACAGAAGTGCTTTTTTTCAGATATTAATTGCTTTTTCTAAAGCAGCATAGTGCTGTATAGCTTGCTGAAAAATATAATTGATGTGAAATACTTTCTGTAAAGAGTTCCACATCAGCTTGATAAGCATGTCCGTCAAAAAGTGTCTTCTCCGAAAAACCATTTTTATTGTAACTGATGCTGCTGTTACTGCAGTTAGTAATATATACAACAAATGCTGCATGAAACCTGCTCAGATAATGTGATTAGTGAGCTTTTATTCTCAATTCTGCAATTTATTTTTTGTATGCCTTAATCTGATACACTACAAGCAGATGCAGTTATTCTATAGACCCTGTACCTGTTATACTTTCCCCTAGTGTAATTTAGACACCATGAGACCTGTAGCTCTGATACTTCACACAAAATATTCTAGTTTCATAAGGTGTTGCCTGGCAACAAGAAACCACAAAAACTCGTCTTTATTTTTGTGCTACTGTGAACCAAAAAAGTGCATACTGCACCGACACTTCACATACCGTATTACTTATAAAATCGTCACTACATTTATATTTAATTTTATATTTTATATTTTATATTTTTATATTTTATATTCGACCTTCAACTATTGGTTTGTCCTTAAAATAGTTATTGTCATCGATTTCTTTTTTTCTCTTCTTGATAATAATAGTTTTTTTTATTCTTCTTCAAATATAGGACAGTAACAAGCATTTCACTACATATTGTACTGTGTATGATTTTGTACTTGACAAATAAATTTGAATAAAAACTGTACAGTTCTGAATGACGTTTCATGTGTGAAAAAATAATTTGATTATCTTTAGAGAAAATCATTAAAGATAATCAAATAATTTTTTCACACATGAAACGACCTTTTTACACTCATACATATGCAGTATACCTGTTTGCACTGTAGTTCATTCTGTTACCATATCAATCATTATAATCATCTATTATTATAAGTCATTATTAATAGTAGACTATTTTATATATA
>JAQMYF010000012.1:14905997-14923394 GCA_030014195.1 Neosilurus mollespiculum | reverse complement strand
ATATATGTATGTATGTATGTGTGTGTGTGTGTGTGTGTGTGTGTGTGTGTGTGTGTGTGAACACTGAAACAACAGTACATGCAAGAAAAGTTTTCAGCAGCCCACACTCTGCATCCTGATCAACCCACATGCTTCACCATCACCACTCATCATCCCTGATGTCCACTGGCTTGACTTCTATCAAACATCTGTTCTTATGATGATAAGAGGTTACATCTTCCTTTTTCAGCAGCACCCCGAAAGCCAAACGACTCCAACATATGTTGGTGTCAAACAACAGCTTCTGCACCCTACATAGTGCACTACGTATAAGAAAGGCAGTATTTGTAACTTGACCCTAGCCGTTTTTAGCATACGGCTAACGACAGCCATCGCAACACGTGAACCTTGCTGAGCGCTTACCAAGTTTCGTCCATTACACCAAATCCTACTAGGATACCGACGATTTCAGTGATGCATTAATCATACCCTTTACAAGGTTAAGAAACATTTCAAGGAGCGTGAAGGGCTGAGACATAACAATACGCCTACTTCCGTATTTTTATCCAAGCGTCTGTTCACATCAGTAATGCGTACACAAGTTGCAGTATAGTTGTACACAATTAGTTGATTTTAAACCGTTTGTTCTGGGTTTATGTTTGTTATGTTTACTGGGCATAATATAGTAAAGTAATTTTTATGATTGATATCCGGACAAATCGACTAAAATATTAGTTACTTGGAAAACATTTTGAAGACGTAAAATTTAGATTTTTATCAGCGGATCAACGGATTTTTATCAAAGCATTTTTCCTATCAGTAATGCGTGCTGAATTTGCAATATAAATATACTGAACTACTTGATTTAAAAAAAAAAAGTTTGTTCTTTAGTTACCATTAGTTCTGTGTTTACTATGCATGCTGTAGAAGAATACATTTTATGAATGCGATCCACATATTATGATACTTCACATTCATAAAAAATAATATTTAATTGCAAAATAACTGCGCGATTGCGAAGTTCCTTATCAGTAAGACGAGTTGAATCTGAAATATAAATATTATTGAACTACATGATTTGAAAAAGTTTGTGTATGATGTAAAAAAAATCCTTATTAAGCATTAGTTCTGGGTTTACCATACATGATATAGAAGTGTACATGTTATGATTGAGATCCACACATGAATTAAAGAAATAATTTGGAAAGTTCCCTATTTTCCTTCCGCTTTTTGTTTATCCATATGATTTTTCCTATCAGTAATGCGTGTTGAATTTGCAATATATTTATACTACTTTAACTACTTGATTAAATTTTTTTTTTTTTACTTTATTCACTTTGCTGTATTAACCTGCATAAAATAAGACAATAATTTTCACGATCGATATCCACACAGTATAATATTGACAAAAAAAAAACAAAAAATAATATTTACTTGTTAAATTTTTGAAGGTGGACTGCGCTAAGTTGCGCCGTAACAAACCAAATAATGCATTCTTTAGATTGGACCAACCACGGTTAAGAAGCCGGTTCAATTCCAAACGAATATATACACTATACAGAGTGCACTATAAGCTATTGTTTAACAGGATGTAGAGTGCACTAATGTAGGAACTAGGACGGTATTTGGTATGTGAAAGTGACGTCGAGGCGTTGTGGTGTGCAGTAGCAGAGGGGAAGTCTTACGGCGTGGTGGTTCATCCTGAGAGTTGAATAACAAACAATAAGAGGTTGCAGCGAGAGGTTGTTTGAATTCAGGACCAGGAGGACATGCAGTAATTGTGCAGCTTTCATCTCAAGGTGTTTTGTTTATTTAAGGCGTCCTGGTGATGGTGCAGGCTGGTTGAAAAGCACTATGTGGCAGGTAATGTGCTCTGCGATTCTTTTCTTCTGTTCGTTATGCAGTAAATTGATAGTCGAGTTGATTTTGTCAAACAGTAAACAGTGTCCTAGCTTTCTTCTCTGTGTTATTGTCGAGCAGCCCGAGTTTCTTTCCTTTTGCAGACCCTTGTGAGTTAAAGCTGGACATAAGTGCAGCCCTAATGGTTTCAATTCACTGGAAACACCTCAGCGACATTAAAACACTTTTTACAGTCAGGAAACTTTGCCTAGGTTTCCTTTCCTACTGTCTATAGCTTACTGTGCTCACTTGTACATTTATACAGTCCACTGGGATGGATATTTAAATGAACCAGTCAATTGTTTTAACAAACAAAGCTCATTTCCGCCAACGTCATTGCCATGACGGAAGCCCCGTCCAGTTACTATGGCAACATGTACATTTTCAGCTTTTGGCAGAAGCAACATGTAACAGTATTAGTTGCAACATCAGATAACATCATTCCCTCACTTGTCGAACTGATTAATCCTACTAGGGTCATGGAGGAGCGTAAAGCCTGTCTCAGCTGACACTGGGCGAAGGCGGGGTTCACCCTGATCAGCTTGCCTGACCATCATAGGGCCAACACCTGCTCACACCCACTGACACTCACATTCACACCTAGGGTCAATTTGGGACAGCCGAATGTGGGAGGAAACAGGAGTACCACAGGGAGAACACGCAAACTCCACACAGAAATGCCGTCACCAAGCCTTGGACTTGAACCCAGGACCTTTTTGCTGTGAGGCGGATGTGCTAACCCATACACCACCGTGCCACCCCACTTATCATAATTATACAAGTATATAGAGGATAAGATATATAGTACAGAGTACAGACTACTCATCTATTCGGGGTGTGTGTGTATATAACATACATATATATTAGTAGGCATCTTGGTGGTACTGTTGCTTGAATCCGTAACCTTCAGATCTGTAATTCAGAGCCTTAAACATTGAGCCGCGGCTGCCCATACAGAGTGTCATCAAAGCTTCATGGCCACCCACGGCATGAACAATAAACATGATAACACTTCACTTTTAACAATTCACACAATACTGTGTTGTACTTGTTCACTTAGTCATAAACGTGGACTTTACAATTGGCTGTATAAAGTCTATCACAGGTAGTAGGGTGCTACTGACTATAGTGGCCAAATTTTTTATCAACATTTTCCATGTCCCACCCCTTATTTTGTTCTTTTTTTTAAAGCATAGTAATTAAAGGTTATCCAAGGTTCATACAAATATATGCATATTTTCTGGCAGTTCAGTGCGCTGAAATGTTTTCATGCATAAATATTCATTAGATGTTGTATGCGTGTGTTAACACTGTATTATATATCGAGGAAAAACCTTATTTAACTCTCATCAAAATAAATAAATCACTGAGTGTGTGCTTTATCCACTTTCTTGTTCCGAGTCGTGGAGAAACACCGCCGTGACTTTCCAAACAGTAACAAATCCACCTTGACCGCCCTCACTGCAGCTTCTGTTGACGACTTATTTGCAGACAACTAATAGTCATTACGTCATGACTGTTTGTATTAATCTGTTTATGTTCAAAAATCATTTGTTGACTTTTACATTAACTGCTAAGAGCTGTTAGTGTTTGATTTTGATGATTTCTGCAATATTCACATTTTTTTTATGTTAAATTTAACATTATATGATCATATCAGAATTTTTCGGAACATTACACATATTGTATAACTTTGGAACTGTTGAGCTACCAGTAAATATCATTATAATACATCCAAATTTTGTCATATTTTTTCTTTTCACATTATGAACATGTTTAGGGGACGGGACAATGAAAATTAGAAACTTTATTTTTTAGTGGCACCCTAACAGGTAGCTGCCAAGCCATGTTTTTCCACTTTACAAGTCAAGCATGTGGAGGTGAAAATTGACATGACTCCAACCTTCTGATTACTTTTTACAAGGCAATAGCACCCCCTGGACACGTCCCTGTGAGAAATGTAGAAATTTAATCAACGCACCCTGACCACCAATCAGATTCGAGAATATGGCTGCACTGTGGGATAAAGGATCATAAGCGATTGTTAATTGGATTTGGATTAAATGCTTAATTGGATACACGGGCATTAAATACAGATCAGGTTTACGTTATGAAACTTACTTGTGCTGTTGGGGGTAAAATGTAGGTTGTACAGTCAGCCTTGTTGTGTCTGTTGAAAGTCTATCATTAGTGGATAATGAGGTGTATTTAGTGTGGGAAGCCTAAGGCCACCTATTCTCAGATCATTTCAGAACAGGAGAGAATTTCCAGAGCAGATCTTGAGGTCGGTGTGGTTTCTGTAATGACTGGACACCTTTTCTGAAAACAACAGTCACAACAGTCCTGAGGGTTACTCTGCACTCAGCTCTGTGTTTGATAGATTTCTAACTACCCTACAGCCTATTTATCGATATGTACAGTAGTGTGCGGTTAAGATTATACACCACCACTTCTGTCTAAAAGGGCTCCTAATAAAAAGAAGTAAAAATGACTTCTCTGTAATTTTTAGGTGAAAATGTATTGAACAATGCTATTGTAGGCAATGAGAACCAAAAAAATCATTCCGACAAGTATATTGAGGTAAAAGTAGGGCTAATAAACAAAAACACTGAAAATACCAATTTTTTCAGAAAAATTGAAAGGTGTCTCAAATTAAATATTTTTGACTTTTGCGTAACATGAATGAACTTCAAACCATATGGAATGGTTTCGCTTCTTTTTATTAGGAGCCCTTTTAGACAAAAGTGGTGGTGTATAATCTTTACTGCACACTACTGTATATCGGGTTTTATGCGGACTCAGTTTTGGGTTTTGGTTTTATAACCACAACTGAAACCGAACCGAAATTTTGGGAACCAAACCATCTCTACAAGAAAATGCAAAAAACACTTGGGTGCATATGCAAGTGTTTTTTGTTGTTCTTTGGTTACTTGGTTTATTAGCCACCAGTAAACTTTCTAAAGACCATAATGGCTGTATTTACTGATTTATGGACTTTACAATTTGGCTCTAAAATGAAAATTGGGGGTGGGGGGGGGGGGGTAAATGAATCTCTGAACACGGAGTGACCTGGTTTCTAAAATCTACAATGGGATTGCTGTCTGTTTTTGTTTTGTTTTGTTTTTTTATGTACAGTATTCCATTCATAGTGTATTAATCAAGGAACATTTGTTGAATAAATATTGCATTACAACTAATCTCCCTGAACCTGCATCACAAGTGCATTTAAGGAGGATGTCGCTCAATAGTCCAATAGTCCGAGCTTAAGAGTCCGAGACAGAACACCTCAGGATCATGTTATTATCCTGAGGCAAGTAATTGTTTTAGTATATACAGCATGGAAACACAAAGAAAAGCAAAATAATGCATTTTTTTTATCATAGTTACATATTTTAACCATGACATGGTGCAAAAGTGTATTTTTACACTAATTCAAGGTTGTAGTCTATACTACATGGTAGAAATGTCCAGTTCTGAAATTATGGATCGGATTCGGGTCGGTTTTCAGCCTGTTTTTTTTATTTCAGTTGCAATTTTGCGCTTGAAAAGTGTCAAATTTCACAGAACTTTAAGTCATTTTTAGAATACTGGTGAAAGATCGGAGGCTGGAATAAGAACTCCGAATACTTTGTCTCTTGCTAAACATAGAATATTTAATATGAAATATTGCATGTTTACATAAAGATGAATAGAAGTGTTCAATAAGAATGTAGCTTCCCTACTTTATTAAGATCCACACTCCAAACCAAACAGGAGATATCCCATATCAACAGGAAGCATTAGTGCAAACAGGTATGTAAACAAGTGCACAAATCGAGGAGAAAATAAGATTACTTCTCCAACAGCTTCACGTTTAATTGCTGTTTGTACATACTGGGTTACAGTCACAGAGAGCCATGATAAGTCAGGACTGATAAACACATGGGTCTAGCCATAGAATATAACTATAGATTATTCACGGCTTTCTCGGTGGTGGTATTCAGGTGGGTAGGGGCGTGCTGGTGCATGTATTTTAACCCACAGACTTGGGTTCGAAACCCACCTCATTTATTTTAACTATATAAGAGTTTATAAATTTGATGTATTTGTTTTTGTTTGTATAATTTGTCGTGGTGCAAAACACAGACATGACACATGTTGAAGTTTATTGAACAACCTAGTGAAGTGTCAGAGTTCACTCTGAATCAGATTTATAGTCTTGACAAATCTGCAGAAGTCAAACTATAAATAAGGAAGTAAGGAAAATGTTGGCAGAGATAGCAGAAAGTGAACGTCTATAAACAAATATCACCTGTTAACATGAAAACCAGTTAATCTGGAACACAGTGTACATCGGCTTTTTATGCGGACTCGGTTTAAGGCTTCAGTTTTATAAACACGACCAAAACCTAACCAAAGTTTCGGGAACCGACCCATTTCTACTACATGAAAATACAAGCAAACTTAAATAGTTTTTTTATGATTTAATTTTCCATTTTTAGGTGTAACAGTGATGACACCGCCTGCTCCAAGTGACTGTGACATACTAGTCAGCTGTTTGGATTTAAGCAGTATCCACACAGAATAATGTCTAATATCTCTGCGATAGCAAGCCAATCAGAACTCACCATTCCTCTTCCGAATTTATATTATGTACTACACGAGAATGGCACGATCTGATTGGTCCACTCTCCTAAATTTTTTTTAATTAAAAAAATTTTTTTTTTGTTTGGATTTTTCACCATTTTTTCCCCTAATTTTTAGTCGTATTCCCACCCATCAAGCCAGTTCCCACCCATCAAGTATTGCCTTCCCTATCATACGACCACCACCAACCAGGGAGGGGCGTAAGCATGCACATGCCCCCATCGTGACATGCGATTCTACCACCCGCCTTTTTTCGAACTGCTGCGCATGCATAGTTGGTGGCGGCCTAAAACACTCGGAGTGAAAGTGTACTAATCGTACGAATGTGTTCACAGGCGCCCATGATTGGCTGGTGATCACTGTGAGCGACAGGAAAGTGAGCGTATGCCATCCCTCCCTACCGTGAGAGCTTGGCCAAATAGCTCCCATGGACTCCAGGTCACGGGTGGCTGTGGCATCAATCCGGATTCGAACTTGCGATCTCCGGGTTGACAGGCAAAATTAAAGCTTTGACTGAGGGGAAGGCAAGGTAGAATGCCTGGGGTGGATAATTGTTGTAGTATATACTACATGGGAACATAAGCAGGAAAGCACAAAAAATGAGACTTTTTCGGTATATTTTTGTACAATTGTTAAATTGTGACAGATGTTAATGCACTCAACATGCATGCTTGAGAGGTGCATTATAGCTGTGCGACATTGTCTTTTTAAATTTCTTTCAGTGTTTTGGGATAATCTTAATGGTAAAAACAAAGAAATTCAAGCAAAAGCAATATGTTTACACATTTTAACCATTACAAGCACTCAAGTCATTAAAGGTTGATGTTATACCCATATAGGATGCCAGTGGATTACACTTAATAATCCAAAAAACTCCACAGTCCTTTTGGAAGCTGAAACATTGATTTGAGTGCGCATGCTGGATGGCCTTCTCCTCTAATTTATAGTGTTTCAGCTCTCTGTGCTGTGAGGCAGACCAGGGTGGGCGTAAATATCGCTGTGCGTGGGGGAAGGCCAGCTAATCAGAAGGCCCTAAATGTGTTATTTAGTTCTGTCATCATGTCTGACTAAACCCAGTATATACTCTCACTTATTTAAAGAGCAAGTGACAGGGTAATGAATGCTGGCACATACACAAAGAAATCAGAGGCCCTTAAAGGAGATGTGTTAGAAATAAGCACCAGTTGATATTTCGGTAATGAAGAATCTCTTGTCGTTCCAGTTTAAATTACATAAACATGTCTGAATCACTTAATAGTCATTCAGAAGCATGTTAATGAGTATAATTGGGATGATGACACGTCTTTAGTCTAACAGCTGTCTTCCTGGAGTTCCTCTTCGTTGCCGGGAGTTGCTCATGTAGTTTTTTCAGATCCTGCGATATTTTTGATTATGGTTAATTTGGGTCTAGCACATCTGCACATCTATCAAGAAGCAGGGTGGTTATTTTTGTGCAAGGACACTGCACACGTCTGGATAAGGTTTGTATCTGGAAACAAGGCCTAATCTTTAGACACATTAGACACTTGTTTTATTCCTCTTATTTATTATTTTATTTAAAAAGCATTTTGACATTTTTAATTAGTGTGATGAATGACACATAGATGTGAAGAAGATGTGTAAGAAGAATACATTCATACATTTTTTTAAAATCACATGTATGTTACAGCCCAGGGAAATTCTGCACAGTGAAATGCAGATTAGCAGTACAGTGTCTTCAACCAGAGCCTTAAAGGGTACCTGTGGTGAATTAGTGTTATTAGCTATTTAAAACGATCTCGTGGGACATCAGTGGATCCTTCCGGCAATGTCATTCCTTGCGCTTTGTGAAAGTACGAGCAAGTACTGTGATACTGGGCATGCTCAGAGACATTTTGCCTTTTTCATTGGCTATTCCAGCCTGGAAGTGACGCAAACTCATTGGATTGGCTGGGCTTTGTCATTAACCCCGAGCGTCACAACACATTATTGGCCAATGCTGAGCTGCACAAACAACAAACGCAGAAATCACGGAAAACATTTCTTTTGTGTTCCTAAACCAACTGACGGCAGGAAAGCAACGTTATCTGCATAAACCATTTTGGCTTTACCATCACATCTCTGGCATCATTCTCATCCTCAGAGTCACTAGAATGTGACGTCTCACTGTCTCCACAAGACTGCTCCCTCTCTGGTTCAAATAGGTAACCAGTTACACTCAGTTCCTCAACATCGCTAGCCATAGTTGCTTCTTGAACACATTTTATTATCACCTAAAATGTTGCATGCTGAATAGATCTGCTTGTTTTACGTGCTTCGGACAAAACAGGGCAACGAATTCACATCACTTCCTGGAAAAAACGACTGCTAACCTAGTCTACCTAATCTAGTCCCCGCTAGTAATCCACGGGATAAAATCACCTAGTTTTGTGCTTTTTATAATAATTTATTTTCAGATAAGCTTCTGTATTGCTTAAACGCATTACGTACACACAAATTATGCTGTAAGGATGACTAATACCGGCATTCTTTAACCACTGAGCCGCCGTTTGTAGTTCTGTTTAAAGTCAGATGCGGTAAGTGTTGTTTGTTTGGTTTTTGCAAACAGCACGAGCAACGGCTTTCACCTGATGAACTGAAAAGGGAAAAATAAAATGCAATAGAATGTAGCTCACCAGAGCCAGCAGACACCTGTCATTAAGGAATCTGGCACAACAAGTTTAGGGATAAGAACAGTTTGGTTCAAGTGGAATGGCGGCATAGTGGTTAACCCTTACCCTAACCCTGCCTCACAGGAAGAATGTCCTGGGCTCTGCAAGGGTGTTTCTATGTGGGGTTTGCATTCTCCTTGCTGATTGCGTGGGTTTCATCTGGGTGCTCTGGTTTCCTCCCATAGACCAAAGACATGCACAGTAGGCTAACTGGATATGCCAAATTGTCCTTAGGTGTGTGTTGGCCCTGCGATGGACTGGTGAGCTGTTCAGAGTGGAATGGGATCCAGCCTCCCCTCAGCCTTAATAAAGGGTAAAGCGGTTTAGAAAAACAAAACTGTGACAGCTGCACTCGATTTTCTTCTCTGCTTCTGCACCCAGCTTTTCTTCCAAATTTATACTTGGGTAATTCCCGCAGACTAGGTCAAGCTTGCCTCCCTACCATCCCGGGAGAGTGAATGCTATCACTGGTCATCTGGTTTGAATGTTGTTTTGTCTTGGGCTGTGTATATGTCTGTGCTGTTGTGTGTATTTGAAGCAGCACCGAAAAACAGTTCCTGCCTGTTCTGACATTTAAATAACTTTGTTCTCTGTTCTAGTGATTCTCAAAGTCAAGTCCATTAACTGGTTTATGTACTTATTCTTTTTTTTTTTGTTGTTACCTTTAGCTGAAATCACAGCTCACCATTATCACATATTTTATTAATAATTATTAATATTATATCTGTTATTAATTTCCTAGAATTATTAGCTGGTTTGTGTTGTCCCATTGGGGTTACCCCAAAAATAAGTCAGCCATAAGTAATGTAATTAAAGAGTACCTGCATTGGTCATCCTTACAGCATAATTTGTGTGTATGTAATACGTTTAAGCGATACAGCCACTTATTTTAACATAAATGACCATAAAAAGCACAAAACTAGGTCATTTTGTCCCATGGATTACTAGCGGTGGCTGAACCAATGGTTAGCAGTTGTTTTTTTCCTGGAAGTGATGTGAACACGGGTGGGGATGTCCAGTGCAAGTAAACGATCTATTCAGTGCATGACATTTTAGTTGATGATAAAATGTGTTGAAGTAGCAACTATGGCTAGCAATTTCAAGAGAATAGATGTAAATGGTTGAACCAGAGAGGGAGGAGTCTTGTGGAGACAGTGAGACGTCACATTCTAGTGACTGAGGGTGAGAATGCTGTGTGACGGTAAATCCAAAATGGTTTATGCAGATAATGTTTTGCCAACTCAACTTTCCTGTCATCAGTTGGTTTAGGAACACAAAAATATTTTCCATGATTTCTGCGCTTGTTGTTTATGCAGCTCAGTACTGGCTGACAATGTGTTATGCTACACAGGGTCATTGACACAGCCCAACCAATCGAGTTTGTGTCACTTACAGCCAGTGAGGAAGGCAACATGTCTTTGAGCATGCCCAGTGTTGCAGATGCCCTTTAATTTATGGTTACATCTTTGGATGCACAAGTTTGAGATCCCTGCATCCAAAGAATATAATAAGAAACTCTATTTAATGACTATTTAAACCTAACCACCAAACAAATACATTTATGCTCTTAAGACTCCTTAAGAAGCTCCGCCCACTCCCAGATTCATAACAGTATCACCCCATCTCCCCTCCATCCAAGCGGCAGCAGGGTGTGTGTGTGTGGGAGAGAGTGCACATGTGCAAAAGCTTCCTTTGTTGCTGATTGGTTGCAGTAGTATTGTGTGGCTTGCTCTGAGTCTCTTTATTTGTTTCCCCCTGTACAGAGCCAGGACTAAGAACACTGTTTTTTTTTTTTTTGTTTGTTTGTTTTTTCAGCATGCACACAGAAAGGAGAGCTATCAAATTGTGAGGAGATATTTGTTGAATTTGACAAAAGTTTTCACTGATGTAGTGTTCCAGAAAAAATATCTTTTCTGCCTTTAGTAAGGGTGAGGTGATGGGTCCCGCCCAGTGTATAATCAGGCTGATTAGCATATATTTATACCAGTGGCGGGCCGCCAGGGCCAGCAAGGCCTTCTCTGCTGGCCCAAACACTATCAGAAGCACTGACCTACATTTACAACTTAAATTCTAGTATTTGTTCCATGAAATTGTATTAATTTATTCCCAACAGTCTATTCTCCTCATTTCGTAGCGTGTCTCTTGGCTGCACTGCTTCCAGTACATGTATGTGGATGTTAGATTTTTTGTCCAATCAGATTTCAGCCTCTATGTGCTGCCGTGTCAGTCTAACTCGCCCAGAGCCTTCAGAATCAGTAGTGCTGGCCGATGTCACTCAAACTTAAACAATCAGATTTAAAATTCGCCTCACAGGGCCTGGCCCACAATAACGTCAGCATTTTTCCATCCTCTGATTGATTGGTCAGAGCAAATCTGTTCGACAAGCCAAGTTCAGATTTTGTCTATAAATAATCAGCATCTCTGTTGAGTATAGTGTATTAAATTTAATTTTTTATGTTTCTCTCTTTATTAGATAAATATTGATTCTGAACCCTTTATCACCAAGCCGTTACATTTACACTTGTTATATTTGGCTGAGTGCCAAGTTTACTGACAGCTTCCACCCGTTGGGTTTCTTGCTTTAGTATTAATGGTATTCAACCTCAAAACGCGAAGTGCCTCTCTCCCTGTAATGCCAGGCCTTGTTATATTGTGTTTTTGTATATTACTGATGGTTTCTATAATTGTGACGTGATGATGGTGGTAATAAGAGGGGGATTAAGTCCCCACTGAAGGCCCAGGTACCAAATCCTCGTTCTAACAGCACTGATAATCTCACCGCTTTACTGAACACACCAACCTCTATTCTTTATTGCAGAGAACATCTGACTTCTACCACTAGACTCTTCAGCATGCACCTCTTCATCCTCTGAGTCTAATTGTACCCTTCATGATGGAGTAGCTCTGTCTCTTCACTTTCTCTCCCTGCATCCTGATGAGTGGGCGCTCCTTGTATGCCCCCACACTCACCATGTGCGCCATGCTGGGCAACGGGCGAGCAGGGAGATCCATGTTCTCAAAACTCCTTTTGCCGTTCAGGAGGCAGCGTCAAGAAAGGGTTATTTTGGCACGCAGTGAGAGCGTACCCAGCGAGCACGTCTTCAAAGTCACCATTACAGAGACGACGGTGATCGAGGCCGACTCAGGCGTGTGGAATTCAAGATCGCTGGCATATCTTGGCCTGTGGTACTTCTTCAGCTTTTCTACATTGTTTCTCAACAAGTATATCCTGTCCCTGCTGGAGGGGGAGCCAAGTGTACTGGGTGAGTGTTTGGTATGTCTACAAATCTCTTCGCACGTGGATGAATTTATCTTTCAGCTTTATTTTGAGTTACTATGATCACTGCACGTTGCATATGACTACAGTGTTTTGATGTACATGAAGTTATTGTAATTTGTGTAAGATGTATTTAACCAAAAGAATGTAAGATAAAAAAGACTTAATAACTTTGACATTTCGAAATTGCAGGTGGGTCAAACACTGGGTGATGATTTAAAAGTATCCATGTTATGCATTCATATTAAGTCTTTCCATTGCTACTAGTAAAACAACAAGCTCAACTGAGCTACACCCCGGCGGTATATGTAGCCGGTAATGCCGGTAATTCTGTTTCTGGTTTGAAAATCAAAAATCTGTAGATTGGTGTGTCAGGTCGTCTAGTATATACCCACAAAGTTTGGTGCGATTCCGGTCAGTAATAACAAAGGAGTAGGAGTTTGAAATTATATGACTGTGACATTGTGATTCTACATTCAGGTCATAAGGTGAAAAACCGGACCCCACAGAATTGTTGGCATTGTCGTGTGTAGTGTAATATTGTCAAATTTCATTTGATTCTGTTCATGCATCATGGATCGGTTAGATTTTTAATTTTTTCAGTTATGACAACATAATTCAGTTCTGGTTCAAATATCCAAAATCGCACCCCATGAAAGTTTCACATGGTTCCCTTTTAGAACCAACTGTCCACAATATCAGGGTGACCGTGTGTATAAACAAAACAGGTGTATATGAAGAATAAAATTATATTATACCACAGCACCGTTTCATTCTAAATTCTGTATGGGAAAACATGACTGTGTTGGTCTGACGATGGCCAAGTTACGACCCTAAAGGTTTGTTGTGTTTTTTTTGTCTTAAAAAGGGTGCTTTAGTTTTATTACCTTTTTAAATCACTTTGATGAAACTTGGATTTGTTAGGGGAAACACAGCATTTTTGTTTTGTTTTACGTTTTACGTTTTTGTTTTGTTTTGTTTTACGCCTTACGTTTTTTATATGTATGGGCTCTCAAACCCCATACACATATCCTGTGTATATCAAGATTCATTCATTTTATAATAACTTGCTTATAGAAGGGAATAAAAATGAGGTAACCAAACACGCAATCTTAGTCTTGACATGTAAACTACACCATTTAGAAAACATCGGTTTACAGAACATACAATACACAAGAATATAATTAGTTGTTTATTTGTGAGTTACTTACTCTGTAAAATGTAGGATTTGCTGACAGAATCAATAACAATTAGCTATCATCGAAGAAGAGTGCGAACGAGTATCCATAGGGTGAAAAAACCCACAGACCCTGAGCTCCACTACCACCACACGGTAGAGAGATGCCAGTCAGTGCTATAAACGTCATGCGCTTCCTTAATGTGATTTAAATGCGTAATGCATCGCACGGCAGTTATAATTTATTTTGCCAGTTGCCAAAACAAAGGTACCTACTGCATATGGCACATAGAATTCTGTTGTTAAAAAGTTTATTTTATTTTAAAAGTATATTTTATGGCTTGCAACAAGAAACAGTTTGGAGGGGAAGAAGTTACCATCACTCAGCCATTCATTCCCATTACCACAGTTATATACCAGCATGAGAAATATCACCACAGGGTTCCCATGTGTACATGTACGGCACAGGGACGGAAAGACTCTTCTTAGCGTTCCATAGAATAAAGATGCTTTTCCCTTATCAAAGGGGCTCCGCTCACGTGGTGCTATATGTGTGTAGCTGCACACGCTTTCTCTTATTGGCTATCACAGCACCATGCAAATGCTGCGTCAAATTCTCGTGTGTGTGTGTGTGTGTGTGTGTGTGTGTGTCTTGTGTGTTAATGAGTAACCTGATATACTGCAGCACTTAAGTTATGTACTGGCTTTTTATTTATCTGTGAATAATTTACAGGTGAAGCAGGACAAGCTTTTCGGAACAGAACCTCTCAGTTTGTGTGTAGTAAATTTCACAATATGGTGGACTGTACTGTATATAATTCTATATTCTGTTCCAGTGAAATGGACAGTATGGGTTTGAGGAAGGTAATCTATGTACCCTTTACTTTTTATAAACAAAGCACCACCATCAGCTTAGTCATTTCTTTTGTATTTTAACTGTCACTAAAATTTCAACAGCAGTTAAATTCATCAGTGGGCATCTCCCATCTCATGTTCTCTTTCAGGTGCTGTACAGATGCTCTCGACCACTGTGATTGGCTGCATCAAGATGTTTATACCTTGTTGCCTGTACCAGCACAAATCCCGTGTTGAATACCCACCCAACTTTCTCATGATCATGCTCTTTGTGGGATTAATGAGGTGTGCCTCACTGTTACCATTTGTTTTTCCTGTCGGTCAGTTTTATATGGCCTTTAATCAAACAAGTAATTACATAGCAATTGACCTTGAAACTCATATATAGTACCAGTCAGTGCTAGTAAAAGGTTCAGTCGCCATTTTTCTCTGCTTATGAGGCTCTGTGTCCCACGATTAAAAATAAAACTGTGCTGTGAACTTATTACACATCATACCTACCAAGTTGAACTCAATCATTGATTTGCTGAATCGCTTGATCCTCTAGTCGTGGGGAGGCTGGAGCCTGTTTCAGCTGACACTGGGCAAACGTGGGATATACCCTGAACAGCTCACCAGGGCCAACACGCAACCATTCACTCTCCCACTCACACCTAGGGGCAATTTGAAACAGCCAGTTAGCCTATTCTTACCAACCCAGAGGAAACCCACATAAGCACTGGGAGATCATGCAAACTTTACACAGAAACACCTGAGCCCAGGACTCGAACCCGAGACCTTCTTGCCGGGAGGCTGATGTGCTAACCATTACGCCACCGTGCTGCCCCGTACAAAAAATGTTTTGCTAATTACTTATTAAAGAGGTAAATCTCAATCATTATGATGTTGGGACCTAGATTTCAATATCAGTACAGACTTGTTGGTTGTGAGGTATTGAGATGTCAGTTTATCCTATTTAAATGGCACGTCAATTCACACATATGAAGCATTCATTAAAATTGTCGATTAGTTCAGTTTTACCCTGGACAATAAAGTCCAATTTGGTACTATAATTGGTGGGAAAGCAGTCTTTAGGGTTGTGATAACATGCAAACTATTTAGTTTCTTTCCGAAAATGGTTAATGTATGTGTCCGTCCCTTCCCCCTCATTTTTTCTTTCTTTCCTTTCCTGTCAGGTTCACCACCGTGGTGTTGGGCCTAGTTAGCCTGAAAAGCGTAGCCGTGTCGTTTGCAGAGACGGTGAAAAGCTCAGCACCCATCTTCACCGTCATTATGTCCAGGCTGATATTGGGGGAATATACAGGTAACATGCAGATATTGGACACCAGGACAATAATCATAAATCTGAAATTAGCCACGATGCACACAACATGGAACACTATACAGTAGTAATTGATTGTTCATTTTCTTACTGTATTCATCTCACATATCAATATTGCTTAAAAGGTCAGCGGTAATGATTAACAAAATATTTTCTGCACTTCCCTAACTCATTATTTATCTATGATTCATTTTGAAATTATGATTGTAAAATAAGGTTCTGAATACCAAGACTGCACACCAGGGCTGTATTAGATTTTTATAGAATGTTGGACTATATGCAGCTTTTATTGTGCAAATAAAAGTGAAGTGGATGGTATGAATTAAAGCATTTGTTCTCGAACTAGGGGGTTGTTGCAAGTGACCCATGTGGTCACAGACCACAAAAAAAGATCAGACAACTTTTTCTTAAGTTTGTCTAAAACTGATCATTACTGTCTGAAATCACTAAGTTTAGCAAACAACCGCAAGTACATAAGGACATCCAGACATCGGACACTTGTGTATAGATCAAGGTTGCCAACCTACCAACTTTGTTGCTAGAGTTAATGACTTTTCAGAACCTTTCAGCTGCTCGTGTTCAAAAAAAAATTACTATTCTAGCTATTGCTTCTAACAAAAATTTCCAGAGGAGAGAGTCAATAATATTGCCCTGCTAGTACACTACTATGCATGTGCAAAAATATGCTGTGTGAGAGAAGATATCCTTACGCTGCTAGGGTTTTTTGTGAGTAACTTGTTTTTGTACCCGCCATCACCAAAGGTGAGCAGAGTGGGAGCTATAGAAATGTCGTCTGTCCGTTTTTGATTATTACTATGAAAACTTTGGAAGGGAATGACATCAGATGACCAAATTGGGTGTTCGACTCCCCAACAGGTGCGAATAGGGTAGAATTGTATATGGGTCACCTTGACCTTGTTTCAAAGTTACAAGGTCACTTTTTCCATTTACGGCTTCTCAAGGCTTGTTAAAATGCCAGGTTTTTGTTATGTAAAACATGAGACCAAGATAAATAATTTCAAAAAGTTTTTGCACTTTCAATGCTATCTGTACAATTCAACTGAAAACAGTTTTAATGGGTATACGGGTCATTCTGTGTGAAATCACTGGGTGCTTCCCAGGTGACCGACTTGGATTTTCATGACATTTTTTTTGGAAGTACCTACATATGTATGATGAACACATGCAAAATATTTATGCTTAATATCAAGTAGCTTTGATCAAGGGTACCCTATATCCTATTTTTCACTCGTGAACCAATTTTGAGCTTTTTCCCATTTTTAAAAAGGCTATAAATACCAATATGTATAATGCTGCGTACTTGTGTTTTTATATATATATATATATGTATGTATGAGCACTGTTCTACGGAAAATCGACATATAGCATCATAATCATCATCTTCCGCTTATCCGGGGCCGGGTCGCAGAGGCAGCAGTCTAAGTAGGGACGCCCAGACTTCCCTCACCCCAGACACTTCCTCCAGCTCTTCCGGGGGGACCCCGAGGTGTTCCCAGGCCAGCCGAGAGACATAGTCTCTCCAGCGTGTCCTAGGTCTTCCCCGGGGTCTCCT
>JAQMYF010000012.1:14854552-14868264 GCA_030014195.1 Neosilurus mollespiculum | reverse complement strand
CTGGGCATCCCTGCTTAGACTGCTGCCTCCGCGACCCGGCCCCGGATAAGCGGAAGAAGATGAGATGAGATGAGATAAAAATTAAAATTTCCCCATGTACTCCTACGACATATTAATGTAGCCCCGCCCCGCGGTAAATGAGCTTTTTGAACTAAATTTGGCTGACAGCACAGCTTTACTATGTTAATAATATTAATTGTAATGTTTACCATAATAATGTTACTTTACCATATGTATTCATTATATAGATTTTTTTTTTTTAAAAGATACTTTTTCACGTTGCTGGTTGAAAAACTAGAAGTCTGCTACTTCTGCAGCTCTTATGGTAGTTAATAATAAGTGGACATTAGATTATTTCCACACTGTAAAATGAATTTCAGCCAGGGCTTTTCCTTCAAGTCTTAATGGACCATTCTTGCCCTGCTTGTGTGGTAATAAGACACTTTTCGTGGCGTGTGCTAGCTATTAGAGTTCTCTCACTGGCGGAGTATGTTATGCGGTCTGCTGCTCGGAGGCCATTAGATCACCCGGTTTCCTTAGCTGTTTTTGCGAGATTGCTGTAAAAGTGATAAGCATTCACAACATCGTGTCTAGGTATTATATAACAGTCGTCTGAGTTTTAAATATAATACCATTGATTGCACAAAGGGTATTATTTTTGTCTTCAGTGAAAGAAGAGAAGCAAGAGGATTTACTGGCTGATCTTCAGGATATCAGTGACAGCGAGAGAAAGACGAGTACAGCAGAGTCTTCAGTTGGTAAGCGCATACATGCACAAATTGGAAAACTAAAATCGACAATCAAATGGTAATGTTTTGCACGTATAAAATATGTAGTTGGTTACCAGCGCATTATATCCTTTTGCAATAAAAGGCTCAGCTTCTGGTTCAGAGGAGGAGGAGGAGGAGGAAGAGGAGGAGGAGGAGGATGATGAAGAAGAGGAGTCCAGCAGCCAGAGTGAAGAAAATGAAGAGGGAGAGTCAGGATCAGACTCTGAAGTGTCTAATCAGAGTGCAGGTGAGTATTCATTCAGTCTTAAACCTGAATACAACCAATTACGTTCTTCTAAAAATTTAGATAAGTTCTATGGTTTCAGGGCAGAATTAAGTAACTGAATTCAGGTTATCCTTTTTTCCTGTTGTTAATAATTATTTTCTGTTTGTTGTTGTTGTTGTTTTTTGTTTGTTTGTTTTTAATTTTAAAAAAATATTTGTAGAAGATGTAAGTGAAGAGGATCAGTCAGAGGAGGAGGACGAAAGAGAGAATGGCAACCACATACCTGCTGGTGAGGGTGGGCTTGCAAAGCCAGACACGATATGACTCATTTCAGTCTTTCAGTTTATGGGCTTCTTTTTTAGTCCTGGCAGCTGTGCAGGCCAGTAGATTTGCTCTGTACTCTTTTCCTGAAAAGCAGCTATAGGGAATATGCAAGTCTGAAATATTGAAATATTATCTGAATCTGAATATCTGAAAATTATGTCATGGGAAATACTAATGACACCAAAAGAAATGTTTCTTTTATTTTGACGTTTGGACACATCAGTATTTGATCACGGTATTACGCAGTGTATATATAAATATAGAGTATGCAGTTTCAAAATAAATGTGATGGAGTGAGAAAAAATTAACAATTATTTGATTCATTGTTTTAGTATAAACCACACGGGAACATAATATTAATAACGAACCTAAAAAAAAAACGAGGCTCATAAACCACTGCTTACACTCACACAGAATAAAAAACACACCATCTACCTCAAGTAGGCAGACAAATTTCCACCAGTCAAAACACCAACAAACATTATCAGTGGCACAGACCATGAACTCATTAAACAGACAGGCGATACAAATAAATGCCCAAATCAGAAAGTGAAAAGAAAACTTAGTGTTAACCTTTCCTTATTTCACGTAGTCGGACAAAGCAGGGAAGATCAGATTTTTATGTTTATATTTTTATGAAATGTCCACCTTGACTCAAGGAGGAGTTGAATAAATTTTGGAGGTCAAATCTCAAGGTCACTGTGGCCTTATCGCGCGGGGGCATATAGTTTGATTTTGTTGTTTTCATTTTAAAGCATTATAATCTCGATGCCGTCTGTTTTAAGGGACCGAGACAAACTATGAGTATCTGTCATTTTGATTCAAGCATTATTTTCACATCCCAAAATAACAGACCAATCAGATTTCTACGTTCCTGTCAAGTGTATATAAAAGAAATTAGATTTTGAAATGACTTTGGTTAAATTAAGACAGAATAATATTATTTTGATATATTAATATTGCATGGGAAATTTGGCTCTGCATTTAACCCATCAAAAGTGAGCGCACACGTATGTATATATATATATATATATATATATATATATATATATATATATATATATATATATTGAGCATACACTCACTCGGAGCCGTGGGCGGCCATAGAGCACCTTTTGGTCCCAAACCAGTTTCTTTAACCGTTAGGCCACGGCTGCTCCAAGCTTTGCTATTGCAAGCGAAAAGGCAGTTAACCTCTTAGACTGTGTTGCTCTTTCTCAAGACGAAAAAAAAATCCTTTACTTTTCTTAGGTCCAAACTATTTTGTGCTTCGTAGTGTTGGATCTTGTGTAACTTTTCCTCCAAACTGGAATGGTTTGTGTCATTAACGTGAGTGTTTCGCTACAGTTCCAGAGTCACGGTTTGATCACGACTCGGAGGAGAGTGTTGAGGAAGAGGAGGTTGAGGAAGTAGACGTGGGAGACGTGACACCTCAGTCTCATTCTCAGTCGGCCACTCCAGAAGAAAATTACGTCCCAGATTCGCCACCAGTCTCACCTGTAGAGCTGAAAAAAGAGCTGCCTAAATATCTACCTGCGTTACAGGTATGCAGGGCTGGCCACAGGGGAAACTCTAAATGGAAGGAGTCAGTGGGTATTTCAATTAAAATGTGAAGTTATTAATTAGTCACGTTTTTTTTTAGCTGCCCCTATCCTCTTTTTAAGTGCACATGCACGCCTTTTGATGCTGCATATCTGAAGCATTTCATTTACTCATTTGTTGAACCGCTTAATCCTACCTGGGTCACCAAGAGGCTAGTGGCTATTGCAGCCGACACTGGGCAAAGGTTGGTGGATAATAGCATTAAGTTACTGCTGTTTAAATGCTTTATAGTTACATTTAAATTGACCTTGCTCAAGGGTCCAGTATGGGAATTGTGACGGTGGTGGGATTTGAACTCATAGCCTTGTGATGAGTAATCCAGTGCATTAACCACTGAGCTATTATCTACATGGAAACTTGGTCCTGATGCAGTTTTATGATTGAAGCACTTAGCATCGTGTAGAACACTGTAATATGACCACGGCATGTCTACTGTGTTTTTAGGGCTGCCGTAGCGTGGAAGAATTCCAGTGTCTGAACCGTATAGAGGAAGGTACCTATGGGGTGGTATACAGAGCCAAAGACAAGAAAACTGATGAAATTGTAGCTCTTAAAAGGCTGAAGATGGAGAAAGAGAAAGAGGGATTTCCGATCACCTCACTCCGAGAGATCAACACCATCCTGAAAGCCCAGCATCCCAACATTGTCACTGTCAGGGTGAGCGTCGATATTTCCTCATCAATGTTAGAGAATCAAATAAAATCCCAGTTGATTTGGTGATTGATTATTATATTGATATTTATTAGTTAGGATTATTAGCTTTTTGTGCATTCATGTGTGCTGCAGGAGATAGTTGTGGGTAGTAATATGGATAAGATCTACATCGTGATGAATTATGTAGAACATGACCTAAAGAGTCTCATGGAAACCATGAAACAGCCCTTCCTACCAGGTAGTGTACCTTCTTTTGTATTTATTCAATTTTAATTTGACTCGTAACATGTAAATATAACACTTTTGATCTGTTTTTTGTTTTGCTTACTCTCTCTCTCCAGGCGAAGTGAAGACTCTGATGATTCAGCTTCTAAGGGGAGTTCGCCATCTCCATGACAACTGGATCCTGCATCGGGACCTTAAGACCTCCAACCTGTTGCTGAGCCACAAGGGCATTTTAAAGGTGAGACCATTCACCTTTCTCATGAGGCTGGAGTTTAACCCAGGCTCCGTATCATGAAGCAACTCCTCCTGAATGGAACGCTAGTCCGTTTCAGGTTAACTTCACAGTATTTTTACTGGTTCCCATTTATACTGCTGGGTGGACAGAGGCCCAGTTGTGTTTAAGACTTTGGGGTCTTAGCACGGTGGGGAGATGACGGGGATTCAAACTCACGACCTCACGAGTTTCAGCCCTGCACCTTAACCACTACACCACCGACCCCAATTTGCATTTTAAGATCTAATGGACCTAGACAGGCACTCATATAGTGCAGGGTGCCTCCACCACACAGCACGGATAACGTAGCAATGTACCCCCATATCAGGATTGGTTTTAATTGCACATGTGCTCTTCTTACAATATGTTTTGTAGTAACTTGACGTGATCAAATTAGCAAACAAAAACACTATTGTTTGAAGGGTTAACGAGTAGACTGGAGTTTGACCTTTCAGCGTCAAAAGTAATTGTGTCAGTTCAAATTCCGTATGTTTTCCTATTAGTGTTCCATAGTAACAGCAGGTCTGTCTGCAATCATCTTAAAGTTCTAATGACATTGATTCAGTGACATTGATTTTTACATTTCAAGGTCACACAAGGTCAAAGGGGATTATGCCTTTTGATAGCGTGTATATGGTCTGTGTCAGGTTGTTTCTCAGATATAAGCAGATTCAAGTTTAACAGGGGAAACGTCTATAACTTTTTGACCTTGCTCTGGCCGTCCCCTTTGACCTTGACATTCCAAAAGCAAGTCATCTCTGGGGCTTAGGAAGGGTAGTGTCCCTACCAAGATTGGTGAAAGTCCGTGCATTGGTGTGGTCGGGATTTTGTCCACAGACAAACTGACAGACAATAAGTGTGTTTCATGTTAATTTTAGGTGAAAGCATCTAATTTAACTTGGATTAGATAATGCTCAGGGCGGCTCAGTGTCGTAGTGGTCAGCACACCCACCTCATAAAAAGAAAGTCCTCCCCGTAACCCTAATAGTCGTTCGGCGAATGCGTGAGAGATTGCACTCACTTGGTCATATGCTGGTTGTTATCATCTTTCCTTCAGATCTGAACCATGTGTGTTTTGTCAGGAATGATGTGATGAATGTGGCTTTTGTGTTGTTTAGATTGGTGATTTTGGACTGGCGCGAGAGTACGGTTCCCCGCTGAAACCTTACACGCCAGTGGTGGTCACTCTGTGGTACCGTGGCCCGGAGCTTCTTTTGGGGGGAAAGGTCAGTAGTACATCCACTTTAAAATATAAAAGCTGTGTGTAGTCTTGGTGTTTATTTTAAGATTGAATGGCAAATTGAAGTTTCCTCCTGCTAAAGGTGGGACGTGCAAATGGTTTGATGATATTTTTCATGACAGGAATACTCCACAGCTGTGGACATGTGGTCAGTGGGCTGCATATTTGGAGAGCTGCTTACCCAGAAACCACTCTTCCCTGGCAAGTCAGAGATTGACCAGATCAACAAAATATTTAAGGTGAACTTGGATTATGGGTTCTTCAGTCCTTGAGAATCTATTGCAACTGGATATTTGTTGGGGGGAATTTTAGATTATATTAGTATACATAAATGACATTGTTTCATATGATCAAATAAGTGATCTGATGTGATCATGATGTCTGGCAACTTCGGCCTAATTCATTTAAAAACTATTTATTTATTTTGTAGGTGTGTGACATCACCCAAATTCTCTTAAAACTGTTTGTGCAGTTGTTTTTTTGTGTTTTCCCCCCGTGTTGTAGGACCTTGGCTCTCCAAGTGAGAAGATTTGGCCAGGCTACAACGAGCTGCCTGCAGTGAAGAAGATGTCTTTTACAGAATATCCCTATAACAACCTGCGCAAGCGCTTCGGAGCTCTGCTCTCAGATCAAGGCTTCGACCTCATGAACAAGTACGTTTTGGATTTTCAGATTGCTTTGGGAGCAGCACTCGCACACACATATGCACATGCATACAGTAAGACTCAAAATCTTTTTCATCAAACAAAATATGTAGACGGATTGTAATTGTAGGCATATAAGTAAATAAATACAAATAAAATAAGTAGTGCTTGTGTATTGTTCTGCTACTATAGTTCTGTTAAATTCTCTTATCTGATTGGCCAGAATGCACTTAAGACTCTTATTACATGTTCAGCCAACATGGCTGACACCCCAATATGTGATGCTTTTTTGTGCGTGTGTGATTCATTCATTCATTTCTGAACCGCTTATTCCTAATTAGGGTCACGGGGAGGCTGGCGCCCATCTCAGCCGACTCTGGGCGAGGGCGGGGTACACCCTGGACAGCTCGCCAGGCCATCGCAGGGCCATCAGTTACACAACCATTCACACTCACACCTAGGGGTGATTTGGAACAGCCAATTAACCTACCGTGCATGTTTTTGGACTGCGGGAGGAAACCGGAGGACCCGGAGGAAACCCACGCAAGCACAGGGAGAACATGCTGCGTGTGTGATTCTGTATCTTAAATGTTTTAGTAGGACATTGCAGGATATGTGCAAATATCACACTTGCGTGTTTGTAGTCAGCAGATGACCTTGTCTTTGCCTTGGGTCTGTCTGGAGCAGCAGGAGCCCCTGTCTGTCAGGAATCTGTCTGGCATGCTAGACACAGGGCAGGCGGAAACTTCAGCCAAACTACACATGCTAGTCTGCAGCACCAATGATGTCAGAAAAAGACCCATTTACTTGTTTCCCTCCTGCTTACACGGACTTATGGATAGCTTCAGTAAGCTGTTAGGGGTGCAACATTATACAAATGTCTACATAAATAAACAAGGCAGGGTTTTAAATCAGGGTGCAGTACTGTTTATTTCTGCATTGTTTTTATAGACTGCAGTCCTGAAGTCTTTTTTTTTTATTTTTTATATCTACCCCTTTTTTTTTTGCTGTTGTAACATTTCACATTGTGTGTAGCTGAAAGCTGATACCAAGATGCAGCAAAATTGGATATTCCTAATTCAGAATTTTTTTCCTCCTCGGTTTGGTGACCCAGCACTTCCCACCTGCTAGTCCGCTGTTCTGTACTACATGCCAGCTACCAACCAAGGTACACGCGAACCTTGGAGGAAAGCACTATCTTCCAGGGCAGCTGTTGCTTAATGGTTAGAGAAGCAGGTTTGGCACCAAAAGGCCACTGGTTCGATTCCCGAACCAGCAGGAAACATGTATGGCAGCGGGGGGAGTGAGCAGCACCTTCCCTTCCTACCCTGAAGTGGAAGAAGTGCCCTTGATCAAGGCGCTTATTCCCCAACTACTCTCCGGGCACCACAATATGTGGCAGCCCACTGTTCCGAGTGTGTGCTCACTTTGGATAATTAAATGCAGATCCTTGCAGGATTAATAAAGTATATCAAAATTTTAAAAAAAATTCTCATACAACGTCTGGCAAAAATGTTGAAATCATTACACTTGGAGGATGTTCACCCAGCTTTTTAACTTTGTAGCCAAAAAAGAAATTATAGATATGGCACTTTTTCATTTTTAAATGAATGAACATTCTGGCTTTGAAAACAGGCCACAAACAAATTAAATTAAATCATTTATATAAATAATGAATAATCCTCTGCTTAAGTCTTAGTGCTTGTTTTTTCATTTGGCTCATCTGTATGCAAATTCCATTTCATTTAGTCAATTTGTTACAGTTATGTTACAACCATTGACTCCTGTTTCCACTCATTTATAGGCTCCCACCCCCACCGAAGGTGAGCGGAGCGGGAGCTGTAGAATTGGGTTCCATCAGTCCGTTGTGCATCTTGTTAGTTCAATAACCTTCGAAGGAAATGACATAGGGTCACCAAATTTTGTGTATATGTCCCCCTCACAGGTGAATAGTGTGTGATTGTATATGGGTCACCTTGACCTTGTCTGAAGGTCACTTTTCTATATTCGGTTTCTCAAGGCTTGTTTGTGTGATAACTTGAGAAAGAAATGACGTAGGATCACTAGATTTGGTGGGCAGGTTCTCCTCAGGAAGGTCTCATTTGGGGTTGTATATGAGTCACCTTGTACTTTTTTCACGGTCACAGCAGTAACCGTTTTCTATATTGGCATTACGAAATGGTCCTTTCAGTGCAACGTCTTGGTCCCTTGTGGTCTATGAAGACTCCTTGTTTTGAAGCGGCCAAGAAACAGTGCTTGAAATGAAAATAAATAGGCTGCTATTAAAATTCCAGATAATAAACTACTTATTAACCCTGCTTGCTCAGATTGTACAGAGAAATCACAGACCTTGCATTTTGCTTGGTCTCTACTAAAGAGCTGGGATTTGTCTATACAGCCCTCACACTCAGTTAATAAGTAGTTTTTACTCTGCTTGATTCAGGTAAACATCCTCCAAGTGTGCTTTTTCCAGTTTGGCCAGTTCTGCTTTCTTGCCTCTGAGTTAAAGATGACTATGACCTAAAGGACTCAGAACCTCTAGATAATAGAGCTTCATTATTAGAGACAGCCAAGTTATTCACTAACATCTGTCTCTATAATGTTCTTAAACATTTTTCTGTCTAATCTCTACTCTTAACCTCACGTTAAACACACAGCTTTGATCATTCTGAAAAGGCTTCCTGATTCAGAGCAAATTGAAGGAAGATCAAAAGTTTTTTTGCTTTTTGTTTTTTCTGAATTTTATTTGATAACATTCAGATGTGGTAGGCCATTTGTTTGAGAGATGACGCAAATTGAGTGAGACAGGCTGACAAATAAAAAATGCACCAGCAGAAAGTTCGTTAAACAAGCAACCTTCATGTAAACAGTTGTGATTGGTCATGTTGGATTCAGCTGCTACATTGAAAACTAGGTACTAGTGGACTCAAGGTCGATGTGCAGGACCTTGAGCCGTATGTAGTTGAGCCAGACCTCTTTGGTATCATTGCACATGTACTGAACTGAACTGCTAAGTCCTCCAGGTCGTTGTGGATTAATTCGAATTTTATAGCCTTTTCACAAGAAGAGTTAAAAGCAGTGGGGAAAAGACAGCTGCAGACAAAGTCGAGTGGGCTGCCAGATTACACAAAGCTGAGTAATCCACTAAACCCAAATATTTTTGCATGGTGTTTAAAGTCCACTGTTTTACAAAGCATTTGATAGATTAGTGGTTGAAATAAAAGAGAAGCTCAGGAAAAATACAAGTTTGGGCTAACATGCAAGCCATTTTGTCTCATGTGTAAATCAAGTCTGCCATCTCTCACTGTTAGATTCCTTACCTACTGCCCAGCAAAGCGGATCAGTGCTGACGAGGCTTTGAAGCATGAGTATTTTCGGGAAACGCCGCTCCCCATCGAGCCCTCCATGTTCCCAACTTGGCCGGCAAAAAGTGAACAGCAGCGGGTGAAAAGAGGAACGAGTCCCCGAGCCCCAGAGGGAGGTCTGGGCTACAGCCAGCTGGTAAGACACACCATAGCTAAACTGCCAGTGTTGTGCCTGGAAGGCTTAATGTACATGTGGAAGTCAAGATATAATTTATACAGTATTGTTTGAGATTGGTTCCAAGCAGTCCCTCCATGAAGCCAAAACAACCAAATTTAAGGTTCTCTGGCTGAATAAGTGCCAAGAAACTATGAATTGAGTGCTGTTTGAGCTAGCGCAGGCTTTAACCGGTGAGGAATCAAACACTAGACACCCTTTCATGCTCATTATTCTTACTCCGTTTCTATTTTTTTTGGTTTAGGGTGATGATGATCTGAAAGACACCGGCTTCCACTTGACAACGGCTAACCAGGGCTTGTCCAAGTCAGGTCCAGGATTCAGTTTAAAGTTCTGAGGTATAAGGACCGAGCCAGTGGAATGTTTTGCTCCTTTGTGGCACTAATTCCAGGACTTGGATTAAAAGAGACTCCCTGACAGCTGAGCAGAATTTTCTCAGAGGCTTCCTGGTGCATACTGTTTGAAATAGTATGAAGATGGAGAGATTCACCGAGGCAGTGAACTGTTCCTCCTTCACATAATCCCAGATTGGGGTTCTGAATCTCTCTCTCTCTCTATCGCTCTGTCTCTCTCTCTCTCTCTCTCTCTCTCTCTCTTTTTGATATAGGTTGACAGTCAGTTACTTCTTATTTGTGTCTGTTTAAAGGATTTAGCTTCCACTCAGTTTTACCATGTCAGGTCCACACGGTTTTTGAGTTTCATGGTTTTTGTTTTTTTATGTGACAGATGAAGGACTGTTCCAATTTTAAACCACACCCCAGCCTGGATTCATAACTGGAGTTGTGTAACAATGTGGTTTTCCAAAACTCTTGGTCACTGATACAGGTGATTTTGTGTTGTAAGAAATAAACTATTTCCAATCCAACCTTACTTCTGCACTTCAGCTCTTTCTCAAATTTATAAAGCCACCTGGTATGTAGTACCGAGTACTATTACTAATGCTAATACGATTACTACTGTTACTATTTAAGCAACAGTTAAGGATGTTTTACGAAGCTGACGTTTCAACTAGAAATAACAAAAAGTGGGGAAAACAGACAGCGCAGCCTTGAAAGCAGCTCCAGCACCAGATGTCCAAAAATGATGTCATTCTTTGCACTGCACACGCTCGGCATAATCATGGCCACCTCCTCCATTTTATTTGTGGAGAAGCCAGACTGGCTTTCTACTGAAGATGATATTCTCCACTTTAGTCATGGATTATTAATAATTTGGGAGTTTTTTAAAAATGAGAATGAATGCCTAGTTTTCTGGTAAATTTGTGCGATTCTAACATACCCCATCCCACTGGATGATCGTTGTGATCCGTGGAGGTTTTATTTCTTCAGTGGTTACAGTTGTCATTTAAATATGTGAAATTTCATTCAGCTGGTAGACATTTATTGCAAAATACTATACTGATGAATTTATTTGAAAGAGACCAATTCAACTTCCAGGTATATTAAATAAACATGTGGAAATAAAATGGAATCGGCCATGATTTTCTGAAAATTGTTTGCTACTCTGCACGATGGCATAAGTAAGCATCACCATCTTGAGAGAACACTTGATCTCAGACTATTCCACCTTCTATGAATTGATGTTGCAGCGCTTTCGCTAGATCAGTCCTCCGATCACGCGGTTGTTATTGTTATTACTTTCGCCCCCACTTGGTGAGGAACGTTATGTATTCACCAGCGTCTGTTAGTTTGTCTGATTGTTAGCAGGATTACTAACAAATAAAATCTACTGAACTTGGTGTAGCGATTGGGTCAGGGCCCATAACATTTTGGAGCAGATCAGGATCACGATCCGGATTCAGGTATTTACAGTGTCTTGCAAAATTGTTCACCCCCTTGGCTTTTTATCTCTTTTGTGACATTACAACCTGTAATTTAAATGTTTTTTAATCTGAATTTTATGTGATGGATCTGCACAAAATAGTCTAAGTTGGTGAAGTGAAATGAGAAAAATATATATAAAAAAGAATATTTAAAAATAAAAATCTGGGAACTGGCATGTGCATATGTATTCACCCCCTTTGCTATGAAGCTAACTAATTACCTTCATTTCGTGAAATGAAGTCCACCTGTGTGCAATCTAAGGGTCACATGATCTGTCATTATAAACACACCTTTTCTGAAAGGCACCAGAGGCTGCAACGCCACTAAGCAAGAGCCATCACACCATGAAGACCAAGGAGCTCTCTAAACAAGTCAGGGACAAAGTTGTTGAGAAATACAAGTCAGGGTTGGGTTATAAAAAAAAAATAACCAAATGTTCGATGGTCCCCCGGAGCACCATCATATCCATCATCTTCAAATGGAAGGAACATGGTACCACAACAAACCTGCCAAGAGAGGGCCGCCCACCAAAACTCACAGACCGGGCAAGGAGAGCATTAATCAGAGAGGCAGCACAGAGACCAAAGGTAACCCTGAAGGAGCTGCAGAGCTCCACAGCAGAGACTGGTGTATCTGTGCATGGGATCACAATAAGCCGTACACTAAATAGAGCTGGCCAGAAAAAAAGCCATTACTTAGTGTTAAAAATAAGAAGACACATTTGAGTTTGCCAAAAGGCATGTGGGCGACTCCCCAAATGTAAGGAGAAGGGTGCTCTAGTCAGAGAGGCTAAAATTGAACTTTTCGGCCACCAAGGAAAACGCCATGTCTGATGCAAATGCAACACATCCCATCACCACAAGAACACCATCCCCACAGTGTAACAGGGTGGCAGCATCATGCTGTGGGGATGCTTTTCAGCAGCAGGGACTGGGAAACTGATCCGAGTGATGGATGGTGCTAAATACAGGGATATTCTTGAGCAAAACTTGTTTCAGTCTGCCTGTGATTTGAGACTGGGACAGAGGTTCACCTCCCAGCAGTGTGTTGGAATGACCTAGTCAAAGCCCAGACTTCAATCCAACTATCTGTGGTCAGACTTGATGCTGTTCACAAGCAGAAACCATCCAACATGAAGGAGCTGGAGCAGTTTTGCCTTGAGGAATGGGCAAAAATCCCAGTGGCAAGATGTGGCAAGCTCATAGAGACTAATCCAAAGTGACTCGCAGCTGTAATTGACGCAAAAGGTGGCCCTACAAAGTACTGACTTTAGGGGGGGGTGAATAGTTATGCAAGCTGAAGTTTTCAAAGTTTTTTGTTATTTTGTCCTATTTGTCGTTTGCTTCACAATTAAAAAAAAAAAAAAAACACATCTTCAAAGTTGTGGGCATGTTCTGTAAATGAAATGATGCGAACCTTCAAACAATTCATTTTAATTCCAGGTTGTGAGGCAACAAAATATGAAAAATGCCAAGGGGGGTGAATACTTTTGCAAGGCATTGTATTAAAGGCTTTTTACTGTTAGCATGATTTCACAAAAACTACTGATCAGACTTTCATCAAACTTGATGGAAGGGTGAAGCCTGGGCCTGAAAAGAACCCATTACATTTTGGAGGTGATCCATGCAGTGGTTCCAGTTTGGGGAAAAAATCCAGAATAAAATTCCCTATCTTTAACATGGGGCAAAATGTTCACCTGATGCCCATTAGGGGGAGACATCTCATTATAACCATGCCAAGCTATAATTATGTTTGTGCCTGGTGGAGGTACCTTGAAGTCTTTAGTGCCACTCTAGTTATAAACAGACGAAGAACCAAAACAGGTGAATAAGCAATACTAAACCTGTGAGCTGGGGTGGTTTCACCAGGAAACCTTTTCGGCCAAAATGTTCAAAAGCTATTAGCAGCTGCTGGTTTCATGGTAGGTGTCTAATACCTTTAACATTTCAGCCGCTTCAGAACACATTTAAAGACACGGCTTCAAATTTATTGTGGGCTTTATGAAGTGTGTCGACTGTGTGTGTGTGTGTGTGTGTGTGTGTGTATGTATATGTGTGTGTGTATATATATATATATATATATTTTTTTTTTTTTTATTTTTTTTTTTATTTTTTTTTTGGACAGTTCTCCATTTCAGGATTACAAATGTCTTCAAATAAAGGAAATATGATCACTCACTCCAAAGATATTACAATTATTCAAAAAAACTGTATTCATATTCATGTTAATGCTATTAATAATCAATAATTAATTCCAGTACGTGATAGTGAAGTCCAGCAATCTGAGATTTATTGAGGGCCAAATATATGACAATATGACATTTCAGACCAGCAGGCCATAGGCCTTCCACAGTTCATGGGTCCAAAACACACAGCGCCCCCAGTGGCGCC
>JAQMYF010000012.1:14835530-14853830 GCA_030014195.1 Neosilurus mollespiculum | reverse complement strand
GTTCCTCCTTCAACCAAGGAACAAGGAGAAAATGCATCTAAACTCTTCTCTGTTCTGGCTCCAAGGTGGCGGAATGAACTTCCTCTGGATGACCAGGCAGCTGAGTCACTGGGTGTCTTCAAACCTACATTTTTCGGCAGTACTTAGATTAGCACACGGTACACACACATAAAACAAAAAACACGCACGACACCTACCCACTGAGTCTTTTATGGACCTTTAAATAAGACAGTCACCTTTTACCTTGAGTCACCCTGAAAGGCCAAACTTCACCTATCTTGTAAAACCTTTAAATGAGTACCAGTGTCCAGTACCCATGTAGAGACCAGTTGCTCCATTATTCATACTTTACATTACACTCTGGGTATCCCTCTAGTTCTAGTTGTTAATGCTTTCATATAGAAACGCTGTATCAAGCAATTTATTCAGTATAAGAGAATGTTTCCAAACTGATGCACAGAAATGAATAGCCACAACTCTCACAGAATAAATTTTTATTTAGCACCTAAGGAAACAAATTTACAAAGGTAAAACAACAGAAAAACCCTGACATCAAAATCCAGATAGCTTTATGTATGAATCTAGAGGAATATGTGCCCGAGTAAGTGAGGTTCTACGGTGCTTTGGTGAACTTAAGCCTCTGGTTGCATCGTGTTTGTTCTTCTTTTATTCATATACAGCACTTGATCACAGACTTTATTTTTGTATTTATTTATTTTTAAGATAAGGACAACACCGTGGCAGTGAGCACTCATTCTGGTGGAAACCAATCTGTGGTTTCTGTCAGTATTATTTCATACTGTAGCTTGACCTCCTCAAAAGCGCACCCGTAGCTTCCAGGAATAGGTTGTCAAAATCTTGTTCTTCTTCCTCACGATGCAGGTGTACGTCCCCTCGTTGATGGCGTTAGCCACTATATTAATGTGATCATCCTTCAGGGTGATGTAGCCAGGATGAGAGAACTCCAGCAGCTCGCCGTCTTTATACCAGCTACAGAGATTAGAGTAGTGAAGGTTAGAGGATTATAAGTGAATGTAAACACACACACCATTTATCTCCCCTAATTTTAGTTGCATCCAAACCCCACCCATCACATACAACCACCACCAACCAGCGAGGGGCATAAGCAAGCACATGCGCCCTCCATGACACACGATGCTGCGTATGCGCCTTTTACAGGCAGTATAACATACTCAGGGAAACCTCTATTCACCACTTTTGTACGAACGAGCTCACAGAGTGACAGGGAGGTGAGCGTAAGCCAGTCCTCCCTCCCGTTAGATATCGGCTAATAAGCTCCCATGGACTTGGTCGCAGATGGCTGCGGCATCAACCTGGGTTTAAACCTGTGATCTCCAGGTTGATAGTTGCATTTTTTATTGATGTGCCACTCGGGAGCCCAGTGAATGTAAACATCTTTTGAAAATGTGGTTCTTTCTTATCGGACCACTTTTTAAAACTTCCAAACTGATAGCAGTTCATCAAACAAGTTGATATAGAACATGCAGTCCAGTCGTTAATATTGGATATAGAATAAATAAAACACTCACGCCACTTTTCCTTGCTTTGATGCGATTTTCTTTCCACAGCGGAAGGTAAGTTTCCTTCCCTCAGCAACCAGCTTGTGTTTGGTCCTTGGCGGCTTTGGAGTCGGGGCGACGGTAGGAAATGGGAAGTCTGTTCGAGCATAATGACAATCTCAATACTGAGCACTGACACGCAATCCTGTAATGTCTGCAACATGTATTTGAAATGTTTTATGGAATTCATCTTCACTTCCTGGAGCTTGACCAGGATTCTCAAGGTTCACGCCAAAAACGATCTCCAAAAACAGCGACCACAGACAGTGTTAAGTAATGTTTACCCTGAGTCCTGAATATGAATGATCATGTCGTCCACATTGTTGGATTCGGGGATATCTGGAAACTCTACCGACTTCTAACTCATCGTAACCGCAAATGTTTTGATCCTGCTCCATACAGTGTTGATCATTGTGCATCTGAAGCCCACAAGCCACATGCTGGGATTTCAGTGGCTTGTAATCATTCAAAACATGTTCCCCAAAAGACCAGATTTCACCCCGACTACAATGAGAACCAGACTAGGGAACTTCCTTGTCTTCCAAGCAACTAACTTTCAGCCTTTTGCACCAGTCTGCCTTGAAGCGGAGGAAGTTTCCCAGTGTGTTCTCGGATACAGACCTGTCTCGATTTTTGGATGATTATCAACTCCGCTTTACTTAGCAGCCAGAATCATGACTTAATCAGATCTTGCTTTTTTCAAGCCTAAAATGACTGGTAGTTCTTAAAAAATGTCTTTCTTCAAAATGGACAAAATAACTCGAAAAAAACATTGGGAAACTTAGTCTTTCAGACCAGTAGGAACTGTCCGTGAAAAATAAGGGGGCGGGTACAAAGCAGCAACACCCATATTTTATTGCTGTCTGTTCAACAGCAAAAAAAAAAAGTGCTGCGGCTGAGACGAGATGTTGCCTTTCTTACTGCAACAACATATGAGAAAGATTATAAATATTTCCATCGTCTAATTGGAAACATCGACTGAAAGCATCATTTGAGGCTTTTGAACGTTCCTCAGGGCTCAATTAAAACAACACTTGTAGAGCTTCATGCTATTTTCCCTCTATTACAGAGTTATAGGAAATCTAAGCCGTTAAAGGAAATCAGTCCTAAAGTGAAATGGAAGGCAAGCCTTCTATACTCTCCTGTTACACATGAATGCATGTTTGCTTTCGTTATCAGGTGGTTTTTACCTACATTTTTAAAGTTGCAATCTGCTAAAATCTGTTTGATAATTTGAATAAGCCAGTTTGAAAAGACTGCCCTTTCACTCTCACGAATGCACAGAATCACAAGAATATGATGTGAATCTGACAGTTCATATAAGCCAAGTTAATTGCAACAATAACAGTATACAGATATTAAACCAACAAATCAGATATAAACTAGTGAACTTCTGAGTAAAATAAAACTAGCCACAAATACAATTAATACGTGCTTCCGTTTACATACATTAACACAAGCATGTGCTCTTCCACATAAAAGAAAGAATACTGTGCCGTGTATTCATATGTAAATTTGTTCTGCGTTGCTGACGGAAACATGAGATGATCACATGATTTTTCACTGACTTTTCGTGCGTCTCCCCCATTTGTGTGGAGTAATTGCTCAGTTTTATTCTCTCAGTGAAAAAGGTTTCATGAAACATAGTGTGATTTAATGGACCGAAGAAAAACACTCTCCCACACACTCACTCATTTGCCGAACCATTTAATCCTACTTGTAGGGTCACAAGGCCTATCTCAGCCGACATTGGATGAAAGAGGGATACACCCTGATCGTGTCAGCTCGTCAGGGTAAGTACACAACCATTTACACTCACTCTCACACATAGGGGCAATTTAGAACAGCCAAGTAGCCTAATGTGCATATCTTTTGGGAGGAAACTGGAGTTCATGGAGGAAAGCCATGCAGGAATCGGAAGAACATGCAAACTCCACACAGAAACACCCGTGTCAAGCCCGGGATTTGAACCCAGGACCTTCTTGCTGCGAGGTGGACATGCTAAGCACAATGCCACCGTGCCACCTGTATAAATCCAGTTAAATTATATTTGAAATAGACAAGGGTCTCAAACTGATCAACTTCTTAAACTGTTTCAACTCTTTGTCCCTTATGGAAGAGTCACACTTACCCCTTAATGACAATATTTGATGTCTGTGTGCATTTCCTTAATCACAATATAGTACTTCGTATCTGAAGTGGCCATCTTGTCAGAGGAACATGGTATTCATATTTATACACTTAGGTTTATGTGGAATGCATGGAGTTCTTTTCAGTTTCTAATATGAAATAAATACTTTTCACTTGTCACTATTCTTTTTTGATAAGAAAAATGTTTGGTTACTATTGGTCGACTGGAAGGTACAACAGGGGGAGCCATGGCCTAATGGATAGAGAAGCAGCTTTTGAGACAGAAAGGTCACTGGTCTGATTCCTGAACCAGTGATGGGAGTGAGCACCACCTTGCCTTCCTCCATCTTCATAACTGAAGCACCCTTGAGCAAGGCACCTAACCCCCAACTGCTCTCTGGGCACTGCAGTGTGTGGCAGCCCACTACTCCGAGAATGTTTTTGCTCACTTTGGATGGGTTGAATACAGAGCCAAATTTCCCTTGTGGGATTACTACGCTACATCAAAATCAAAAAACACCCCCTTTCCATTGACATGTCTCAAACATTCATAGTGGACACAATTTGTAATTGTTTTAAGTTCATAAATGATAGGGAGGAGATTTTTCCTCAATTGGCTTGAGAGGGGAACCTACAGAGACACATGAGTAAGTCAGCCAGGGCGACAGATGCCGTCAATGATGGGGATGAGTTAATGACCGAGTAGCAGAGATAAACACTACAGCTTTTTTATTGTTGTTTTCATGTGCATCACTCAATTTTAAACCATGTCAAATATGTGACCTGTGCTCAGAAATCTGAGCCTAATGCAGAAAATCACTTAATGAGTTACACCTTGTTTAAGATACACACCTTAAGGAGGTCCATGTGCCGAAAATTCTGTGTATTGACATTCAACTACAGCATATAATGGGTGGCATAGTGGTTAGCATGTCCGCTTCACAGCAAGAAGGTCCTGAGTTCGAGTCCCGGGCTCAGCGAGGGTGTCTCTGTGTAAAGTTTGCGTGTTTTCCCCATGCTTGCATGGTTTCGTCCAGATACTCTGGTTTCCTCCCACAATCCAACGACATGCACATTAGGTTAATTGGCTGCTCCAAATCGTCCCTGGGTGTGAGTGTGAATGAATGTGTGTGTTGGCCCTGTGAAGGTCTCGTGAGCTGTTCAGGGTTCAGTTGTTCTTCACCCATTGTTGGATGAGAAAGGCTCCAACCACTCCACGACCCTAATAGGATTAAGCAGTTCAGCGAGTGAAGGGCTGAGTGAGTCTATCATGTGAAATATTCTGCTTATTTTTGCCACCAGTTTAATTTGTCCGTGGGGGATACTGTTGTTGTTCAATGTTTTTCAGTTGCTTAATTACTTTTCTACAGTGTACTAATGTATTGGACTCCATGCAATGTAACCAGGTCAGGTGGGCAGGTACTTTTGGACTTTACTTCAGTTTCGTGCAACAATTCTGCCGCATGCTATGCGATAGAGCTTCAATATTAACATGAAACTGAAAATATTTTCGCAAAGTATCTATATTTTAAATTCTTTCAACCAATCCATTCTGTTTTTGTGTGAGTATTCTGTTCGAATTTCTTCGGCTGCCTTGCAGGGGTCAAGGCACATCCGATGGAACTGACAGGTGCTTGGCTGAGGCAATGCCAGATATCACACATTATCAATTTCCACAGAACTCGAGCTCTCTTACTGTAACAGAAGTCACAGCTGTGGGGGCAGTGCTTTTGCATGAGCTTTCTTTTGCTTTCGCAGTAGCCTTTCCTGGCCCAAGCAGGACAGATAAATAATCTATCCAAACATCCTGGAGGGAGAGAGGGAGACAGAGAGACAGAAGAATTAGGAAGGGAGGGATAGGAGCAAGAAGAAAGTGGAGAACAATGACCTGTAAATGAAGCAGACATGGAAGGCTTGATGATCTCTGCGCTGAAAAACATTTCTGAGAACATTAAGATTCCATGCCAAGACATTTCTCCACAATCATGACAAAGCATTGAATCAGTGTGCATTGTAAGTCCCTATCGTGGCTAACCCATATCACTGCTCCTGTATTAAATGAAACCAGCTGTTCTATCTGCGCACCGTACAGTCGCTGGAGTCCCCAGACGTCGTCCTGCGTTATGAGTTTGCGTCCAGTCAGCGTCGCGTTGAGATGCATTATGGCCGTCGGGTTCTGCGAGTGCATCAAACCCAGCGCGTGACCGATCTCGTGAGCTGCTACATGCACCAGGTCGGTCAGCCAGACCCCTGCTTAAAGAGCAAACAAAAAACAAAACATTCCTGCAGTGTTGGTCATCAGGTCAGTGTACTCTTGTACAGGGTGACCCAATAAATCCTCCCACATTTCAAAGGAAAATGAAATAAAATTGTTAAAGATAATTCAATTATTATTTTCACACATGAAACGTCATTCAACTTCATAGTTTTTATTCATCGTGTTTTAAAGAAGATCCTCCAAATGATGACCATCATTGTCTATACACTCTTGAGGTGATTTCTGTAGACTGTCATGGCTCGACGGGTCTTGTGGGGGGAGATCACCTGATCCGGAAACATTTCCCTCAGCACTTACAGTGATCTTCGAGCTGTGTGTGCTGTAGCTCCATAGTACTGAAACCAAACATCGAGTTCTTCAACAGCAAGGGGTTCAAGTTGGGGTTGGGCCACCAACAGACCTCAGTACCACCTCTCCTACATCACTAAGTTTCACGTGTGCAAATAATAATTTGATTATCATTAACCTTATTTATTTATTTACCTTTGAAATGTGGGAGGTTTTTGGGGTCACCCTGTACAATAGCCAGTAATATACCAGAAACAAGAACCTGAGGCTCCCCTGGAGACAGGACTGAAGCAGGATAGTTGAGGATTATGATAAAGACCAGGTGATGGTTAGGATCCTGTACCCAGTGTAGCCTCCGATTAATGTCCTTGGATCACAGGAGTGGAACGCTGTGCGGTCATTTTAAGACACGTTTCTGCTCACCAAACTTGCAAATAATGTTCAAATCACCACAGCCTTCTGCCAGATAAACTAGTCTGGCCATTCCCCTCTCACCGTTCTCATAAACACACCATTTCCAATGACTCACTGGTTCTTTTCTGATCATTGCACCATTCCGTGCAAGCTTCAGACATTGTTGTTTGAAAATGTTTAGGAAAAATCACATTTAATGTTAAAAGTAAAGGGTGATCTGTGAACAGTAGTGTGGTTTCCTGCCCTGGAGGAGCACCACAGTTGCCATATTTGCTTTGAGAATGTTGATGGAGAGGTACAGGGAAGGTCAGAAGGAGATGTGCTCTGTGTTTATGGACTTGAGTGCCAAGAGAGGAGTTGTGGTACTGTATGCCAAAGTCAGAGTTGCAGAGAAGTATGAGGTGGTGCATAATATGTATGGGGACAGTGTGACTGCACTGAGGTGTGTGGTAGGAATAACGGACTGGTTGGAGGTGGGGTTGCATCAAGCATCTGCTCTGAGCCCTTTCTTGTTTGCAATGGTCGTGGACAGGTTGACTGACAAGGTCAGACAAGAGTCTCCATAGACTATGATGTTTATAGATGATGCTGTGATCTGTAGTGAGAGTGGGGAACAGATCGAGATGAGTCTGAAGAGGTGGAGCTATGCACTGGAGAGAAGAGGAATGAAAGTCAGCAGGAGTAAAGTAAAGAGCAGATTGGCGGATGTGTTGAAGACATGCAGGTGATTGGTGTGACGAAGAGGGATGCAGAGGGCATAACGAGATGTGTGTGAGCAGTTCAGGTCAGGATGTACCCTGTCTTCACCCAGAGTCAGCTGACATAGGCCCCAGTCTCCCCACGACCCTATGAGGATTTTGCAATTTGGTGTGCGAGTGTGTTGGGGTCCGCAATTGATTGTTGAGCTGTTCAGTTCAGGGTGTACCCCACCTTCGCCCAGAGTCGGCTGAGATAGGCTCCAGCCTCCCCCAACCATAGTAGGATTTAGCAGTACGCCAAATTTATTAATTGATGTCCGAATGCTTCTCGCTCAAATACTTTAATGCTTAAATGCTTTGGATTGTTTTTTGGTTTTTTTTGCATATGAAGAGCTTAGTGGTCTCTGAGCTGAGATCTCTGAACAGATATACTTAAAAGTTTAGTTGTATTTGTTTGCCAGTCACATTTGAACCATTTACACCTTGTCCGAGGGCATCATTCCTTAAACCTACACAGCCAAGATGTGGAAAAATCAGCAACAATGCCACACACTTGGTGGGTTTTGGGTCCCTTTAGTGATCAGTGTTTAATCTTCTTCTACTGGCTGTAAATGGCTTGTGCTTTAAATGCATCATTTAAAAGAAATCCTGCTAAAAATCTGGAATAACTTCTGGTGAAGTTTAAAAAGAGAGAGAGAGAGAGAGAGAGAAATGAGCACTGAGATTGATGTAAAAGAGGAAAGAGGAGTTCAGAATCACTCGCCTTTCTTCCAACTGAAGCGCATGTTCCCCAAAATCCAGTACTCATCATCATCGAAGTGGATCTCTCCAGTCGGAGGGAAGAAAGCGTGTGCCAGTTCGCCTGTGATGCCGTCAAAACAGTGATGCAGGTAAGACTGCAGACAATCCGTGTGATTTACCGGGTAAAAGCCTGCCAAAAGAAAGGAAGCCCTTGCATTCATAACTCACAAGCAGCCTGATGAATATAGACAGTCAACCATAGATCAACACAACACACTCTTCAAAGGTCAAGTGGAACATAAATTTAAAGAGTCCTTACATTTAGGCAACGACGAACCTTTAACATCTCCCAGACGTGCATGTGCATGGAGTATGTGCATGGACTCGAATTTCTCTGACACACACTTAAAATCCCTATTTCATTTGGTTCAGAATGTACAAAGGGTTGCCAAACGTCCATTAAATCCCACTCAAACGAACCATTAGGGGCGCATGTTGTTTTTATTAGATATTTAATGTTAATTAGGTTTTTATGTGGGTGAGCCTGGCATGGAAGTGAGCAGAATTTAGGATTTACCTAATCTGAACCAATTCCACATGGGCATTAAATCATTAACATCTAGGTATGTGTGGCAACACGGGAAATCCCTTGGCTTTGCTATGTATCATCCTGAGAACTCAACTAGATGTAAAGCTCTGGCATTTTAAAGTCTGCGTACATGCACATTAGGCTACTGGGCTGTTCCAAAAATTCCCCTAGGTGTGAGTGCGAACGTGACTGGAGATCTGTGTTTGTGTGTTTGTCCAGCAATGGTCTGGCGAGCTGTTCATGGTGTACCCCCGAAGGACTCTTCATCCAGAGTCAGCTGAGATATGCTCCAGCCTCCCCGCGACCCTAATAGGATTAAGCTGTTCGGCGAGTGAGAGATAACATTAAGGTTATTTATGCTATTTTCTTTAAACAGCCATGACACCGCCCGTTTATTTATCAGCTTGATCACATCATCGTCTCTCCACTTATCCCCCGAGTCATTCGTGTTCACCGTTACATCACTAGCGAAATCTTCCCTGATTATTTCCATCAGTTATGTTGATAAAACTGCTTACAAACAGAACTGATTAGACTTGTACCTCTTCCAAAAAAGCACAAGTAACCCACATTCAGACATCTTTAGGCAGAAAAACTGCATATACCAGTGTGTTTCATTAATACTGGCTCTTTCTATGATGAGATCGTAACCAAATGAACCTAACTAGAAACATTTGTGTCATTTTGCTAAAAATATATTTACGCTTTCTTGAAATAGACAATTCAGTTACTGTAGAGAAACAAAAGTGTGGTCAAAATCGGAATTTTTAATTTTATTCTTTCTGTGCATGAGTCATTTTTGCCTCCTCCTCACGTTACCCCCCCCCCAGTTGTTTTACCTTTCCCAGACTGCCTCATATGAGTGTATTTACTTATTGTTGATAATGGTGGTTAATTATCACCAATCTCCAAGGTCTGATGCAAATTTATTTGTTTAAACATAATTATGGTCAAAGGGTTTGCTGTTAATGGCTGCCATGTCTGAAACTGTCAACGTGTGGGTTCTTGAGCAAGACCCTTACCCCTTTATGTAAAATAGGCATCATGCCTCTTGCATTCGGGATTTTTGTGCCTAACCGCAAGTATTTTGGCTTAGTAACTAATCATACAACTGCAAAGATGTGGCACAAAATCTGGACGTCATCCACTTTTCTGTCATTAAAAGTGATTTAGAACTATTTCAAATGAATGGAACTAATTATACCCTGTTCACTTGTGTTTGGTTGTGAAAGTTTCCAGACATGATATGTTAACAAATGATGTCTGCAATCAAGGCCAGGAATTTAGGTGGACATTCCCTAGGATCAATCTGGATTACTATTCGGATAGATTTCTATGACATACACTGTTCTTTCACCGTTAATGGTTTGTACATGAGAAATCTTGCATTAGTTATATACAGTATACACATCGTGTTTTATAAATGTGCAAAGTGGGTGTGCTAAAATGGATTTGGATGATTTCTTGAACATGTAGCATTTAAATGGATCAATGGGTAAATAATTCCTGAGAACAGACTTTAAAAATGGCCTTATAATCCAGCTACGGTTTTACCTCCACCGAGGAGGTGAGGTTTTACCCTCTGTTTGTGTGTTTGTTAGCAGGATTACGCAAAAAATTATATGAACATTTTCATGAAATTTCTACCAGAGGTGGGGCTTTGGACAAGGAAGGCTCTGTTCGATTTTGGAGATGCTCCGGATACAATTCTGGATCCAGGAATTTTTTTAAAGATTCTTCCACACTGAGACAGGATAATTTTTTGGAAATGTCATTGTACATCAGGACCAGCAGGTGGTGCATTTTCATTTCTGTTATTTAATTGGTGTTCTGTTTGTTTCTTTGTTTGTTTCTTTGTTTTTTGGGGGGAGGTTGCAAAAACGTACGTGCAGAATATGTCTACCAGAGACGGGTTTTGGACAAGGACTGCTTCGTTAGATTTTGGAGATGATCTCGATCAAATTCTGGATCCTGGAATTTTATAAAGGATTTTTTAACACTAACAAGGGGCAGTTTTTTGGAAGTGTCAGAGTAGGCCAAGCAGGTGGTGCTGTTTGATTTGTGTTTTTTTGTTTGTTTGTTTTTGTTAAAACTTATGTAGAGAATTTCAAGAAATGTCTACTAAAGGCAGGGTTTTGGACATGGAAGACTTTGGAGAAAATTTTGGATCCGGGACGTTTTAAAATGACTCTTCAGTATTGTGAGATAGGATGATTTTTGACATTCTAGTTCATATGGGGAATTGCTGGGCTTGGCAGAGGTCTGCACTCTCTCAGGGCTCTTGTTAATAATGTTCTCACTCTGAACAATTTTTGCTTTTCTGCAAATTGGTACAAAAATGTTCTGCAGGATGAACATACTGTAGTTTCATACACTATATTCATATTCAGTCTGGTTCAGCTTGTCTTGTTTTATCTTAATGCGTACGTTCCTCTTTTAAACATTTGAATGATCAGCATTACTGCTATTAAAGCACATTTGTTGTCCATCCTCATACCGATTTTGATGTCAGCCTCCTCATCGTCCGGCACCTCTCGAAAGCTGAAAGGTGAGACGTCACTCCACATGGCAAAGGCCTTGGCGATGCCGCGGCGTGTATCGCTGGCGTTCATCAGGTTCCTTGGGAATGACAGCAGTCTGCAGCAAGAATTGTAAACATTAACTCTACATTTTTAAAAAAATTGTGCACTCATGCTCAAACAGGTTATTTGGAAAGGAATCAGAGTCTTGTATGATTGGCACAATTAAACCTCTTGTTCATTAACCTTGATTATGAGGCATTTCAAATATCCTGGATGGCTTATAAAAGACAAAATAAGATCATTTTTAAACAAACAGCATTCCTACTTGTAGGTTAGCTTGAATTTGTCCCATTTCAGTTTCTCAGGGGTCAGAGTGTAGCGCTTGTTCCTGGAAAGGTGAAGCACGTGAGACCGGGCGTCTTTGCGGATCCCAATGATCAAAACGCCAGACATGTGAGCTTCTTCCTTGGACAAAAAAACCTCAGATTAGCCAAATGGCAAAGCCTGTGACGCGTTTGCTCCAAGATGCGTGACTCGTCTCTTGATATAGTTTTAATAGTAGCACTCCTCTAATAGCTTTAATGGCTTGTTAACCAGAGGCACATCTTGAAGGAGTTAGTCGAATAGATTTCGATTTGAAACGTGCAACCAGACAGACGCTTTATTTAAGTAGGTTACGTAACCCATACTATTGTGTGACTTGTCTTTCTGCCTGAAATCTGCTTTTTGTCTAGTGGTAGCGGCTAGCACTGTTGCTTTACAGTAAATCAGAGTGGGCAGGAAGTGGGGGGAGGGGGCTAAATTATTACTTTTGAAGAAGTCTAAGAGCCGTGTGTTGACTAACTAAAGTGACAACGTATTTTTAAATAAAGCATCAATGTTCGTAATGCTGTATTAGTGATTAATGAGTGGCCTCATTAAAAGTACACCAAACTCAGACGACTACAGTATTTCAGTCTATAAAAAATGTTGAGACTGTTATCCAATATCTCCACCATGTGTATTACACGATCACACCATTAATTACTGATCCCATAGTTACTGCAGAGAAGAAGGCACGAATAAAACCCAATATGGTATGCTTGTATAGGAAAATAATCAATGAAAGGGGCGGCATTTTGCTGTTTGACATGAAGTGGACCTACTGGTTCCACCCTCCAACCCCAGTATTTTACTGGGGGTCCATTCTCCTGCTCAGAACAGGTAAGTTCTTACAGAAGGTGTTGGCATTGCCCAATCTGTAGGTGTAGTGGTTAGCACATCCGCCTCACAACAAGAAGGTCCTGCGTTAGAGCTCTGGGCTTGGAGAGGGCGTTTCTGTGTGAAATTTGCATGTTCTTTCTGTGCTTGAGGGAGTTTCCTCCAGGTACTCCAGTTTCCTCCCACAGTCCAAAGACATGCACATTAGGATAACTATCTGTTCCAAATTGGCCATAGGTGTGAGTGTGAATGTCCTGCAATGGTTTGGTGATCTGCTCAAGTTGTACCCCACCTTCACCCAGTGTTGGCTAAGCTAGCCCTTAGCAAAAAGTAGTTTATTCAAGTGTACTACAAGTATACTCATTTTATACTAAAACTGACACAGTATACTTGAAGTTTACTTATTATATACTATGTTTTATGTATTTCAGAATAGTATAGTGAAGTATACTCGGTTTATACTGTATAGATATAAACTTATAGTAAAAAATACTTAAAATATAGTATAAAGAAAAGTCTAAGTACATCAATACTAATAGAATAAAATATTTTTCAAGTATACTTAATGAAATAAACTTCAAGTATACTACTTTTTGCTAAGGGAGGAGCGAGTTTCCCCGCGACTCTACTAGGATTAAGCTGCCGGCGAATGAATAAATTAAAGATTTCGTAATTACCCTCTGATAAGAACAAATGAACCTGAAAACCCCCTGAGAGCTGTTTATTCCGCTATTCATACACAGACACAGCATCCATAAAACAGCAACGTCCTTGACTCTACAACATGGATACGGCGACCCTGCAGTAGTATTAAACCGAAGATGAATTACCGAAGCTTGACTTTCTTCGAGCCAGCCGGCACCAGCCCTGTTACACTCTTCTGTAATAAAAGACATTCATAAAGGATATCACGACAGCTAAAACATCTACTGCAGAGTTACAACCTCGACAAGCAGTTAGCGTGCATATTGGAAACTGTGCTCTACACGTGGGTCTTATGTAACTACCCGAGGATGACAGTTGAAAATTTGGGTGGCTTTGTCATTTCAAGAGCTGGCAAGCTTCACTTTGGAACGGACAGGGGAAATAAAAAATTGTTGATCGCAGTGCTCTGCTGGAATGGTCCCTACGACAGACTCTCATATGCACTAGATATTCCATAAAACGCCAAGAGATCATTTGGTGTTCATTTGTTCCCGAATAGGTATAAAAAGTAAGGATTTATTTATTTATTTATTTTAGGGATGATGTTTTTTCTTAATACTTCTGAAAAAGAGTGAGAAGAAAGTGAAGAAAAGCTGCTCTTCAGTTTGTTGTGGAATTGAATCCATCTTGAAATAATGTTGTCTATAAAGAACCTTTTGCAAGAGGAACCTAATACTGAAAGTCTTGGATGCTGGAACGCACAAACACACATCACAGCAAGCCAGAGAGTGTCTGGGTTAAAAGTTTACAGACTTGGAATGAAACGCTGAGCTCTTCAACATTACATAAAGAACTTCCAGCTCGATACCTAGAAGAACACCGGAACAGCGTCTATATGTGCTGCAACTTTCCATTATGCTAAATCCCCCGGGCAATAAGACCCATCTGGATTTCTTGTAGAAACTGATAACAGCAGTTTAGAGACAAAGAGAGAAGACAGACGCCTTCTTTCTGAGCCAGTGTGGGAGAGGAGACATTCCTGAGTGGAAACAGTCCCAAATCAGGCCATGTAGCCTGGCTTTATATCACATGCTTTTTCAGGCTTGTTGTTCTAAGCTGCACTCTTGGCAGGCGCCTTCTCTTTTTTCCTAAAGAAAGTCGATGGAAAATGACATCCGCCGTCCAAGGCAAGCGTGGCAGTGTCGGACCCTCAAACGATGGCGGGTTTGCTTTAGACTAGCTTGGATTGCAGGCTGATCACACAAAATGTCATATGCGTTAGGAATTTTTTTTTTTTTTTTAAAGGTATAATTGGGAATAGTAGTAGCTTTTATTCATGGTCTGTACAGAGGAACAATCTGGAAAACCTCGTATGTCAAACTCATAAGATCATAAGACCAGGCAATGTTTTTCCAATCCAATCGGTCCAGTCTCTCAGAGCCCATGTCCACTCTAGGCTGTGCTTAGCTAACAGAAATGGAACCTGATGTAGTGATCTGCTGTTGTAGCCCATCATCTTGTGCATTCTGAGATGCTTTTCCGCGCAACACGTTTATAAAGAGTGATTATTGGCGTTAACGTAGCCTTGAGTTACGATTTCTGCTGAGAGAACTGACAGTCACTGAATAGTTTTTACTCTCTCATATGCCGAACCGCTTAATCCTATCAGGGTTGCAGGGAGGATTGTGCCTATCTCAGCCGGCACTGGGTGAAGTACACCCTGAACAGCTTGCCACAGCAGGGCAATACTCACAAGCATTCAGACTCAAACTCACACCTAGGGGCAATCTGAAACAGCCAGTTAGACCAATGTGCATGTCTTTGGACTGTGAGAGGAAACACAGATTAGCCGAAGGAAACCTACACAAGTACTGGGAGAACATGCAAACTCCACACGGAAATGCCCAATCCAGGGACTTGAACCCAGGACCTTCTTGCTTTCAGGCAGACATGCCAACCACTACACTACTGTGCCACCCTCAGTTCTAAAATATTGAAACCAGCCCATTTGAGCGAAAAATAGGCTCAATTGTAGGTTGTATCTGCATTTTATTGACTGTGCCACATGACTGGCCGATTGCTTGAATGTGCAGGTGTACAGGTGTTCCCACTGAAAGTCTTTGAGTGAGTACATTTCAAAAAGATATTTGTCTACGATATTTACTAGATGATTGATTCCAGGTAAACAGCACAGTGACGTAGTGTTTAGCACGGTCTGCCTCACAGCAAAAAGGTCCTGGGTTCGGGTCCTGGGCATGGAGTGGGCATTTCTGTGTATAGTCTGCATGTTCTTCTCGTGCTCGCTGGGAACTCCGGTTTCCTTCAACAGTACAAAGACATGTACATTAGGGTAATTGGCTGTTCCAAATTACCACTAGGTGTGAGTGTGAGTACGAATGCTTGTGTGTGTGTGTGTTGGCCCTGCGATGGACTGGTGATCTATTTAGGGTGTACCCTGGCTTGGTACAAAGTCGACTGAGATAGGCTCCAGCCTTCCCACGACCCTAGTAGGATTAAGTAGTTCGGCAAATGAATGATTCCAGGAAAGTGATTAAATCATCCATTAACCTTGACGCCAAGTTAACTTTTGTCTATCTGTAGTAAGCGAGGCTGACAAACCTTGTAATGTGATTTCACCCCTTATCTGAACCTCATATAACCACACTATGATACTATGATTGCATTACAGATACAGGGTTTTTAAGAATCCATTTAATGAATCGAACTAACGCCACTTCATCAGCTTTTTTATTTATGCAATACATTATAGTCCATCAAGGCTGAGCAGACGCAGTGATGGTGAATTCAAGCATAGCTCAAACGTAACAGAGTCTTGGCATTCGCCGCTCAAACCAAGCCATGAATAGCACGGCTACTTCACAGACTCTCCTGTCATAAACTCTTCCAGCAACCACTAAACCTGAACCTGACATTACACTTGACTCGAGCAATGTTTACCATCACAGACCTCAGGCAAAATTGCACAGCCTAACCACCTGCAAAAACCTTTCCATATGGACTTGACAGACTTTACTTTTTTCTTCAAATTTGTTAGGTAGGGCTGGTTCATTGCAAAAAAAAAAAAAAAAAAAAAAACAGTTCACCTAACATGGTTTCTCATAGTTCCTAGTTGGAATGAAGGAAGGAAAAAGCTATTCTTGCAATGCTTAAATTATAAGATGTACCATAAGTGACATTTCTAACACAAACCAACAATAATCCCTTAAAGGTACAATGTGTAACATTCTGGAGGGTCTATTGGCAGAAATGAACTATATTATATAATTAGTTTTCATTCATATGTAATCTTTTTAAAAAGAGTCATTGAGTTTTCGGAACCTTACATTAAGCTCTTTATATCTACATGGGGAGCGGGTCCCCTATCATGAAGGCCCCCATCTTGCACCACCATATTTCTACAGTAGCCCAGAACCATACAGGATCTAAAGGGGAGGGGTCAGGATTGAAATATCAGTTGGTTGCAATCTGTAGCCTCACCACTAGATGCCACTAGAATCCACTACATCTTACACATTACGCCTTTAATCAGCCAAAATGTGCATCCCACCCTTGGTTAACTATGCCTGTTTTTTTTGTTTATTTGTTTGTTTTTTTGTATTTTTTTAGCAACTTAATGCAAAAGATTATAAACAGATTTTGATGATTTTTTTGGAGGGGTGGAGTATGGCCCAAGTAACATTTCATTAGATTTTGGTGGTGATTCAGATCATATTTTATGGTGGTATGGTTAGAGTGCTGGGCTCATGTTCAAGAGGTTTTGAGTTTGAGTCCCTGTCCGACCCCCACTGTGCTAAGAGTACCAGTAAAATACTGGGAAGTATTACCTGGTTATTTCACGCTACGTTAACCAGGATAAGTTCTGTCTTGATGAGCCAGTAGGCTCAGGTATAAAAGCCCTACAGACTTTGCCTTTTACCAGATAAAATTTTGCATCCAGGAATTATTTAAAGATTCTTTAACATTGTGATATTTTGGAAGTGTGGTATTACAGCAGGCCCAGCAGGGGGTGCTGTGTACTTTCTGTTATATTTCAGCATGTTGGAGGTTTGTGCTGTCTCCAAGTGATTCCAGTTAGTGAAGGATATGGTTTAAGATAGATATGGGGTAATAGGCTCGGCTTTTGGATGCTTTGCTGAGTAATTAGGTTTTGGAATAAATGTCCAGCTAAAACTATACATCCCATTGTTGAATGAAAGCATAAATGTTGGTCGAGTGTTGAATAGCCGTGTTAGACGACGCCAGCATGTCAAATCATGAGGTTAGCATATGTTTTCCCTCTGGGCTGATAGAGCTGTTTGTAAACACAAGGTTTTTGTCGATTATTTTTTATTTTTGGACACGCAAGTGCGTCATGGTGTGCTGGACCTTCTAATCTGCTGGCCTTCCCCCACTGCACCCCATGCACAGCTGTATTACCGCCCATCCTGGTCTGTCTGTCTTTCAGTCAACCAATCAGAGCACCGAGGCACAGAGAGTGAAAAGACCATAAATGGGAGGAGGAAGCCAAACAGGCCATCCAATATGTGCACTCAAAATCAGTGTTTCAGGGGGAGGTACATGGGCAAGCAGCTTCCTGATAAACTGTGGAGGTTTTTGGATTAGGAATCATACTTTGGTGCTCCTCTGATGTCTGAAATGAAAAATAAAGCTCTGAAAATGGGAATCCCCAGTGAAGCTAACTGGCTTATCAAAGGACGGCCATGTCTTTCACTGTCTATAGCCTCCCCGCGACCCTAATTAGGATTAAGCGGTTCAGAAAATGGATGGATGGATGGATGGATAATGAGAATAATATTTCACCTTCAAGCTTTAAGCATCTTATATTAAAAAAAATCCACTTGCCCCTCCAGCTTTAGAAGAACAGCTGGCTCCATGTGCCATGTGTCTCCGTGTTTAGTATTATAGTTCCACCACTTTCTTCCCCTTCTTCAGACTTTAAAGCTGAACCAAAAACTCTTGAGTGCAACTCCAGTTCTCATGCTGAGGTGCATAATGTCCTCTTACTGTATGTAAACTCCTGCTGATGTTTCTTATATCCTCTTTGTATTTGTTGGCGTACGATGTCCATCCTGTGTCATTTACTCTTTTGTACCTTTATTTGTCTTTATTCTATTTAATCAGATTAATTTTTGTCATGTTTGTCACTTTTTCTTTAATTTATTTTGTACTTATAGTATTTAAGATTAATTTATAT
>JAQMYF010000012.1:14816631-14831612 GCA_030014195.1 Neosilurus mollespiculum | reverse complement strand
GTGACTACCTCTTGAAGCTCATCAAAAGAATGCAGAGTGTGTGCAAAGCAGTAATCAGAGCAAAAGGTGGCTACTTTTCCTAAAGAAAGGAAAGGTGTGTCCAAACTTTTGGTCTGTACTGTATATATATATATATGACATCATCTCTATGTTACATGACCATTCTATTCTTCACAGAGGGTTTTGTCAATGTAAGGATATGTTTCCATCCGTTGATTTCTAGGGTCTAAGCTGAACCAGAAAAATGCTCGCTGTGTATTGAAATTTTGTGGGTTAGCCATCTGGTTGTGCTAATTAATCACTTTCCTGCGGTCAGAGTTTGGTAAACTTTTTTTCTGTTGTAATGAACAACCTATTTATACATTTAAAACAAACAAACAAACAAAAACCCTTTGTATAAATTTTTTGGTGGTCAAAATTTGTTTTTTGTTTTTTTGTTTTCAAAATACTGATCCAACTATAAATGTATAATATTATATAAAACATGTGGTGCCTTACTATAATTAAGTAAATGATATGTTTAATGAAATTATGTTTCTGGTTCTGGTGTAATATAAACTTTAGGTTTTGCTCGGTAATGGCTGAGCGTGATTGGGTCAGGGGTCAAAGGTTAAAGAGTGGTGTAAACATACAAATTAAAAAAATGAATACAATTTAGTTTTAAAATACTCTTTTCCAATTAGCTGAAGATATTAAAATAAATATAGCATATCTTATAAGCATTACTTCATTTAAAAAAATAAAAAAGAGCATTTGTGTCCATAATGAGCCTCCACAGACTTTTACCTTTAACCCGGAATAGCGTAACAAATACACACATCGCCGGATTGTGACTTCTGATTTTCAATTGCTGATTAAACTAGTAAATGTTGACAAATATTTTAACATGTTATGCACCATACTATAGCTAAAGTATCTATATTTTATTTCTTTATACTTGGTTTAATATAATGTGTCGGCGTTTTATTAGGAAGAATAAGTAATTTTGACCACCGGAAATAAGGTATATTGCTTCTCGAAATGTCATAGAAGAATAGCCAGTGGTCTGTGGTATATTCTTTAAAACTGTTGAATTAAAGTTAAACCTACTGTTATGGAAGTTACATTTATAAGAGTAATTATAGTTATTAACCTGTTTCACCGATCTAGTGCGATTTTAGTGTATTTGCGTGCGGAAAGTTTGAGAATCCTGTACGGAACTAATTGAACGGCTTTTTTTTTCTACCCGGACCGACTGCGGTGTCGTTCATTAGAGGGTCGGACAAAATGGCGTCCGTGTACTGCTTGCAGTCAGCGGTGGGTTGGGTGGATAGCTCGGTGGCTAAGCTAAATAACCTTTGAATAGACACGTAGGTTGTGAGTGGGGCAGCAGGTTAGCATCTGAGCACTTTAATTGCGTTGACGGAATTTACAGAAGGATGTGAAAGTGTAGAAAATAGAGTTTTATCTTTTCAGACTGGGACAGAAAACAGGTATGATAGGAAATGCTAACTAGGCTTTGCTAGTAAACTGAACTTCAAACGCGTACAAGTGTCTTTTAATCCTCTATAATCTCAGCCTGGACATCTATTATTAGCTTATATCAACTTTAAATGAAAAATAATTAGCTGTAATGATTTTGTGTTGTGTAAAAAGGCATTTAAAGGTCGTGGTGGAAAGCAGTTTAATGATAAAATGGCTTTTATTGATTCACAGTGCTGCTACAGTGATTAGCCTCCTTGCTAACTAATCCACCTCTTGACCTCGGCTACACTGTGTGTCTACTCTTCATGTGTGATAATCACGTGGTTTTCATCAATGCCTTCTCCTAAACTCTCTGATTGTACTGCTGTCATGTATTCTGTATGTTTTCTTCTGGTACAAAACTGTAAGCTGTATTTCAGACAGCTTTTGTGATCTTTGAATGTAATCTTTGTCCTCACATTTATGGCTGTGTGTGTGCGCGCTAGGTACACAGAGGTAAGGATGGCAGCTGGCCAGAAGAAAACCAGCACAGAGACAGGTTTGCTCACTGACTCCAACGGCCTGAACGGATCCAAAGCTCATGGAGTGACACGAACGGAGCAGAACTGCAACGATAAAAATTCCCGGCTGGCCAGGATGACCTCGAACGTGCAGGAGAAGTGCGCAGCGTACGTCCTGGCCCTGCGGCCGTGGAGCTTCAGTGCTTCTCTGACTCCTGTGGCTTTAGGAAGCGCCCTGGCCTACAAACTGGAGGGCTCCGTGGACCTTGTCATTCTTCTGGTGTGTGCCGTGGCCGTCCTGGTGGTGCACGGCGCCGGGAATCTTGTGAACACTTACTATGATTTCTCCAAGGGAATCGATCACAAGAAGAGTGATGACAGGACTCTGGTGGATCGGATCCTGGAACCGCAGGACGTGGTGATGTTTGGTGCCGTGCTTTACTCTGTGGGCTGCCTCTGCGCAACGTTGTTGTATTTCCTTTCTACGCTGAGGCTTGAGCATCTGGCACTCATCTATTTTGGGGGGCTGTCAAGCTCCTTTTTGTACACAGGAGGTAAATAGTGAGCATCATCACACTGTTCCGCCAATTCATTGGTGTTGTAGAAATAAACCTTTAGTCAATCTACAGCACTGATGAGGCACTTTATTCACATTTGAACCTCTTTTTTCTGCTGCTACAAGCTGAGACCATAGACTGGATGCACTGTTCCAGGGCTAGTGTACTTTATATAACTTTTTCATTTAAACTGTAATTTTAAAGAAAGATATTAATTTAATAAGATGAAAGTATATTGATGTCATTATGGCAGGTTTCTGTGTTACAGCAGGAGCAGGTTGTGGAATAAGAATCAGACAAGACACGTGACACTAAAGGAGCACAAACATCCCTTTAAACCAGGGTGTCCAGTTTTATCCACTTAGGACCGGTGTGGGTGCAGGTTTTTATTCCAACCAAGAGGGGTCACACCTTCCACCTGTTTAAATCAACCGAGCTTCACTTTTAATAAAGTCTCATTTGTGGCTCCTGCTTGGGTGGAATGAAAACCTGCACCCATACCGGCCTTTTGTGGATACGATTGGACACCTCTGCTCTAAACAATGTCTTATGCACAAAACAAACATAAATAAATAGCAGCCAAAATGAAAGATGTACCTTAGTATATAAACACAGGGTTCATTGACGAGGAATGGAGATATATGACGAGGAAGGGAGATATAGCTTTATATAATAATAATAAGAAGAAGAAGAGAAGAAGGAGAACAACAACAATAACAACACATTTTAATTAATAGTACCATCAAGGGCAGTGGTGACTTAGTCATTAAGGGTTACTGATTTAACCCTCAGTTGCTCAGTTGTATAATGATGTAAGCCACACTGGTTAAGGGCGTCTACCAAATGCCATAAATATAAATGTTTAAATATAAAACAAATAATGAAAAAATAAAATTTTAATATGATAATAGTAAAAACTAATAATAATAATAAAAAAAAATATATATATATTGTAATATGAAAATGAAAACTTGTGTTAATGGTATAGTAGTAGTAATATTGGTAATGTTATACTGATAAAATGTCTTTATGTGTAAATACGTTCGTCTCTGTTCCTGATGAGGATGTGAGTGACAGCTGTAAGCAGTAGTGACCGCTATTTTAGAATCTGCCTGCTGCAGGGACAAAATACTCACCTTTGGCTTTAAATGAAACCTAAAGGTTCATCTTGTAAACTTTTCCTTGTATTTAGGATTCGATTGGATTGTTTTAGCGACAGTAAAATCCACAGAAATATTGTTAATGAACTGTAAGATGAACCCAGAGCTTCTGCAACTCTGCTTGTCTACCACGTCAGGGCTTTATTCCTCATCTCCTTCACAGTCACATCAGCAGCAGCTTGGCTAAACTAACCCTGAGAGGTGGACCGGGAAGAAAAACGCTACAGCTATTTATTAAAACCGTATATAGCACCGTTTAAAGGGCTCATTTTATCTGAAATATTACAGGTTTTGTAAATAACCTCTTTTTTCCCTTTCAGCATCAAAAGCTACCTGGGGGTCCAGTCACTTTTAATCCCACCCTCAGGGGCGAGGTGAAAGGGGAGGTCTATGAAAGTATTTTTAGGGCAACCTCCTTTTTAAATGGCATGAAAAATGTTGTGACAGTATGTGTCACTGGTCTGTTTAAAGCAGGAGTTTCAACAGTATGAAAAGTACTACATGCACGCCATCAGCTCAGGACGGACTCCTGTTTTAAATGAAATGTTTAAATCAGAGCTCTTCTTCTACAATACTAGAAAGGGCAAAATAAAAATATTTACGTTTACCTTTTTCTTGTATTCTTGTTAAAGAAAAAATAAAATAAATTTTTTCCCTGTCTTAGGTTTACATAAAATAGAAATCTGCCAAACATGGACGAAAAGAATGGCCTTAATATATAATACACAGGAACGGTGCAATCTGATTGGTTCGCTATCTCAGGATTATGGACATTGTCCACCTCGCGCATTCGGGATAATGTTTAAATCGGATCGGCAGACAAAAACATGAATATGAAATTCTAGAAATTCAAAAAAGTGCCGTCCCGGAAAGTGCCGTCCCGGTTAGCACGTCCACTTCACAGCAAGAAGGTCCTGGGTTCGACTCGGTCAGGATGTTTCTGCGTGGAATTTGCATGTGCTTGCGTGGGTTTCCTCCGGGTACTCCGGTTTCCTCCCACAGTCCAAAACATGCATGTTAGGCTAGCTGGTTGTTACAGATTGCCCCTAGGTATGTGTTTGAGTGCGAACAGTTGTGTGTGTTGCCCTGCAATGGTCGGTCGGGCTGTTCAGGGTGTACCCCACCTTCACCCAGAGTCGGCTGAGATAGGCTCCAGAATCCCCACGACCCAGATAGTGTTAAGTGGTTTGGTGGATGGTTGGATGTTCCCATGTAGTATTCATTAAAACTATTTGTGTAAGGTTTGGGGATATTGACATTTTGCCTGAGGGACGGTTCAGCGATATCCACCTCACCTCTGGTGAATGATTGTAATGTTTAAAAATAAATATTGAATTGAATGTCACTCATAATTTTTGATTCCCCTGTCATGCAGGAATCGGTCTGAAGTACGTGGCGCTGGGGGACGTGGTGATCCTGATCACGTTCGGCCCGCTGGCCGTGTTGTTCGCGCATGCAGTGCAGGTGGGTCACCTGTCTGTGCTTCCGCTGGTGTACGCTGTGCCGCTGGCCTTGCATGCCGAGGCCATCCTGCACAGCAACAACACACGTGACATGCAGTCAGATCGCAGTGCTGGCATCGTCACGCTCGCCATCCTAGCCGGCCCGGCGCTCTCTTACGTCCTCTACAACGTGCTGCTCTTCGCTCCGTACGTGGTGTTCTGTGTGCTGGCCACGCGCTACACCATCAGCATGGCGCTGCCGCTGCTCACACTGCCGATGGCCTTCCCACTGGAGCGTCAGTTCCGCAGTCAGCACTACACCAAGATCCCACAGAAAACAGCCAAGCTCAACCTCCTCGTCGGACTGTTCTATGTCTTCGGGATCATCCTGTCACCGACGGGGAGCCTGCCACTGTTCTAAACCAGCGCATCCTTTCTTATTTTTTTTACATTGTAAAAGGAATAGACTGCACACCCTGTCACTGTTTCTTACTGCTTTTGGTCAGAGTACTGGACTTTGTACCTTTTTACTTATTTATAGTAATTTTTCAGAGCAAATCCAAAATCACACATTTGCAGAACACACTCGAGCTTAACCCGCTACCAGGACGACCCGTCTTTAAGATCTCTGAGAGAAAAGTGAAAAGAAATCCGTTATTTTTCTTTTTTGTTTAGTTTCCATTTTTTTCTCTCCCTGCAGTTTAGTGTAATAGGATTTGCACCATTACGTTTTCCTCTATAGTTCAGTCATCCTTTAGGTTTATTTATGTTTCCGAGCTAGCAATCTTGTTGCCATGCTATAGACACTTGCTGGAAAAGTCAGTATTCTTTAATATGGTGTGTACGAAGTGTTGAATCCAGTTTGTTTTCATAGGTTTGGGGAAAATAAGTGACATAACAATACTAAAGCTTCCTCACGTTTCCACGCTGCGTAGGAGTAAACAGCGCAGGATGGACAGTGTTTTAAGACTTTACCACACCAATGGGCTTGCAGTCTGAAACCAAACGGAAGCCTTCCTTCTTTCAACAAGGGAGAGTAAAAACCTGATCGATGTGCATCTCTTATTAATGACTCTGATAACGAATTGATCAGCATCAGATCTTTAAAAACCAATTAAATGTAATTTTAAAGTAAGTGACGTGTGTGTGGTTTTAAACACTAAACTGATCCGAGCATTCCCCAACATGCTAGGCCATAAAAGAAGAGCTCGTAGCTTATCAGCAGCGCTAACAAATGACCAGCGACGCTGCTTTTCTGACTGAGTTTGAGCCGAGAAGATTTTGAACAGCTCTTCAGTCGTTTCGACTTGTTACAACTCGTGAATCACATGATTTGTCTTTTAAAATTCGAGTTCTGTTTATGCAGTCCCCTTTAAAAGTATTGGAACAGCACAATCAGTTAATTAGATTTCGCCGTGCACTGAGGACATTTGTCTTTGCGAGCTGGACATGAGGTGTCGAATCGTATGTATGTCTAGAAATGTCAGTCGCAAAATACAGTCACAAAGTTTAAAAATTCTGTTGATTCACTTGATAAACTGAATGAAAAGAGTAGTAAGAGGGACAGTGGTGGCTCAGTGGATAAGCCTCTGGGTTACTGATCCCAAGGCCCTTGACCCTCATTTGATCAGTTGTATAAATATGTAAGTCGCTCTGGATAAAAGCATCTGCCAAATGCTTTAAGTGTGAAAGAGGACCTCAAGTGTTTTTCCAAGACTTCACATCAACAATATTTTTTATTAACTAAACCTTTATTTTGCTATAACGCCAAATGGAAAAACATACGGCAGAGTCCTTTACCATATATGGAAGTAGGCCTTGCCTCATGTTACATGGAGCACAACACGTATGCGTTACATGGTTTCTGTGGGACCTACAGAAGCTGTGTAGGTGCTTCGCTTTGGTAAGTGTGTGATAAGGTCAACAGAAGCTGAATTCACACAGGAAGCGACTAGTGAACCTGCAAAGTCAGTGATCACCAGCGAAATGAGTGACGAGAGGTGGGCAGGCGCAGGGTTTAACTGAGCTGAATTTTCACAAGAGCCATTCAAGCAATAACCAATCAAAGGTTAAAGATACTGTTGACTGACAGATGCCGCCAAACACTGACTTCCCCAAACCCCTTTTCCTATACACCTCAGCAGACTGTGTAAAATAGTGTGTTGCTCGTCACTTCCTGTGTGAATGTAAAAACCAAAAACAACGATTCGTAATATCAGGAACAACCTCCAGAGTGCAGCAGAGAGAATATCACAGTCCACTGTTCGAAGGAGGCCACTCAGCTCTTTGATTTGCCGAGCTGCTAATTCCTATTAGGGTTGCAGGGAGGCTGGTGCCCATCTCAGCTAACACTGGGCAAAAGTGGGGTACACCCTGAACAGCTAACCAGACCATCACAGGGCCAACACACGCCCAACCATTCACATTCACACCTAGGGGCAATTTGGGACAGCTGATTAGCCTAATGTGTATGGACTGCCCAGTGGTTCATGTTGTACCCCACCTTTCGCCCAGAGACAGCTGGGAATGGTTCCAGCTTCCCTGCAACCCTAAACAAGATGAGCAATAGATTTTAGATAACAAATGACATCCAGCAAAACCATAATAATTGGCCGTGCTGTTCCAATACTTTTGTAGGGAGACTGTATTTCAAATCCCTAAATACTGGGTGATACTTTGATGAGAAAAGTATTATTTTGCTTACTATTAGATTAAATGCAAGCTCTAATTAAGCAAATCTTTATTCCCATTTTTTGTCGACAGTTAAGTGAGTATAAATTTAAATTTCTGACTTTAGGCAGCTGAGATTGCATGAACACACTAACAAATCAAGTGGAAAAGTTTAACCCCTCTGCAGCATTAACCACCTTCTGTGTGGAGTTTGCATGCTCTCCTCATGCTTGCACAGGTTTCCTCCGGGTACTCCAGGTTCCTCCCACAGTCCAAAGACATGCGTATCAGGCTGTTACAGATTGCCCCTAGATATCTGTGTGAGTGTTAATGGTTGTGTGTGTTGCCCTGCAATGGTCGGGCGAGCTGTTCAGGGTGTACCCCACCTTTGCCCAGAGACGGCTGAGATAGGCTCAAGCCTTCCCAAAACCCTAATAGAATTAAGTGGTTTGGTGGATGGATGGGAAAAAAATACAATGAAAGCAACAGTTTGTCCCTTGTAGTTTTTCCCATGTATACTCACTGCCAGTGAAAACGCAACACAATTTTATTTGTAATATTTTTGGGACCATCCTATCTAAGCATGAGTACTGGTATTTCAATGACCCTGAACACCTCAGTGACTCATTTCCAGTAACAGCACTCACTGTCACACTTCACTGAGCTTGAGCTCTGGATCGCGACTCTCTTAAATCTCCAGGTTTGTTTGCAGGAATGGGCGCATTTCACGAGTGGTCATCCTGCCTACATAAAGCTCAGCAAAAATGCATAGCATTCTGCAGTGGAATCTTGACCATGCCTCGACTGTCACATGACGATCAATGATGGAATATCTGCAGCAGCAGGCATTTAATGTCCGTTCCTGGCCTGTGTATTCACCTGATTTGTCACCCATCAATCACTTGTGAGATCAGCTTAGATGCTGAGTATCAGGGCGAGTACCAGCACCACAGAACAGGCAGGAACTGATCGTGGCATTGCAGGAAGAGTGGAGAAACATCCCACAGGACAACATACGGAGGCTAGACAGATCCGTGCGCAGACGAATTACGGCCTGCATTAACTCAAATATATTTGTCGGAATAATTTTTTTGGTTCTCATTGCCTTCTGGCTTTGTTCAATACATTTTCACCAACAAATTATGGAGAAGTAATTTTTTACTTCTTTTTATTAGGACCCCTTTTAGACAAAAGTGGTGGTGTATAATCTCTGCACACTGGTGGATATTGACATTTTGTCTCAGGGACTGTTCAGTGATATCCACCTCACCTTTGGTGAATAATTGTACTGTTTAAAATAAATTGCCAAAATTGGCCCTAGGTGTGAGTTTTTGTGTGTTGCCCTGCAATAGTCTGGCGAGCTCTTGAGGGTGTACCCCGTCTTTGCCCAGAATTGGCTGAAATAGGCTCCAGCCTCCCCGTAACCCTAGTCGGATTAAGCCGTTCAGCGAATGAATGAATGAATAAAATGCATAAAGGAACACATGGAAATGATTCTCTTGGCTACAGTATAGATGTCAGTTTGAGGAATGCATACAAAGTACAGTTACACTCACATGAAAACGAGTTTCCGTTCTATGATTTAATGTATTAAGACATCATAAAAGAATAGTTTGGTCCTTACCAGGTCTTAAAGTAATGTAACTCTAACCGCAGGTGTTAAATAACATACAACAGATTCCACTGTGTGTTATTTATCGAACAAAAACTAAGCCAAAATGCAGAAGCCATGCATGAAAACCAAAATACACCCCATTATTCAACAGTTTGTAGAACCACTTTTATCAGTAATAACTTGATGTAATCGTTTTTTGTATGATTTTATCAGTTTCACACACTGTATGATGTACGATGAATTTTGGTCTACTCTTCTTGACAGTATTGCTCCAGTTCATATATGAGGGCATTTGTTTATGCACAGTCCTCCTAAGGTCCCGTAACAATATCTAATGCGGGTTGAGGTCTGGACTTCGACTCTTTTCTTTTTTAGTGATTCTGTTATAGATTTGCTGGTGTGCTTGGGATCACTGTCCTGCTGCATGACCACATTACAGCCCAGTTTTAGCTGCCAGATTTCCTCACATTTAACTCGAGAATACTTTGGAAAACAGAGGAGTTCATGATCAACTCAGGGACTGCAAGGTGTCCAGGTCCTGTGGCTACAAAACAAGCCCAAATCATCACCCCTTCACCACTATGCTTGACAGTTGGTATGAGGTGTTTATGCTGATACATGGGGCTGTGCATTATGGCTAAATATCTCCACTATTGGTCCAGTAGCTGTGTGGTTTATTTAGTTGCAGTTTTGCAAACCTAAGCTGTGCTGCCATGACAGACAAGCTTTACTTGCTCAGTCTTTATGCATGTCCTATCATGAACTTTAACATTAACATGGTAACTGAGACCTGTATAGTCCTAGATGTAGTTCTTGGTTGTTGGGTTTTTTTTTTTGCAATTTGCTTGGGAGGATTGGCAGCCATCTTAAATATTTTTGCCTTCTAAACAAGATGTCTCGCTGTAAAATTATGAATTTAAAACGGATTGGAAATGGCCTTATAATACTTCCCAGAGTAATGTGCAGCAAGAGTTGCTTCTTTAAGATCATTGTTAGAGAATGTTTTTCCCCTTGGCATTGTGTTAACATTCATCTTCTTCCGCTTGTTTCGGGGTCGGGTCGTGGGGGCAGCAGCCTCAGCAGTGAGGTCCAAACGTCCCGCTTCCCAGCCACTTCCTCCACCTCTTCTGGGGGGACGCCATGGCGTTCCCAGACCAGCCGAGAGAGTCCGTCTAGCGTGTTTTGGGTCAACCCCGGGATCTCTTCCCGGTTGGACATGCCCGAAACACCACGCCAGGGAGGCGTTCGGGAGGCATTCTAATCAGATACTTGAGCCACGTCAACTGGCTCCTCTCAACGTGGAGGAGCAGCGGTTCTACTCCGAGCTCCTCCTGGATGACAGAACTTCTCACCCTATCTCTAAGGGAGAAACCTGCCACCCTGTGAAGGAAACTCATTTCAGCCGATTGTATTCGCGATCTCATTCTTTCGGTCACTACCCAAAGCTCATTACCAGAGATGAGGGTAGGAACGTAAATCAACTGGTAAATTGAGAGCTTTGCCTTCCGGCTCAGCTCCCTCTTCACCACGACGGATCGGTACAAGCTCCGCTTAACAGCAGAGGCTGCACCGATCCGCCTGTTCACTCCAGCTTTGTATTAACACACACCTGAATGTTCCAGAGCAGCAAACTACCAAAATGTCTGCTTTTATAGCTTTTATAGGGTCATGTTTGCTGATGATCAGTAAATCAAGTGCATTTGATCAGCAACACCTGGCTTCAAATTATCTCTTTAATTCCTATGGAAGCTGTTAGGGTGTACTTATTTTTTCACACGTGGTTTCTGCACTCTCATTTACTCATGTGTCGAACCGCTTAATCCTGCTAGGATCGCGGGGAGGCTGGAGCCTATCTCAGATGAAAATGGGTGAAGGCAGGGTACACAGTTTGCCATAAACAGTTTGCCAGGCAGGCGCAGAGCAACGCAGCCAATTAACCTAATGTACGTGTCGCTGTAGGTTTATACTGGAAACCGGATTACCCAAAGTAAACCTACACAAGTATGGGGACAACGTGTAAACTCCACATGGAAACCACCCAGGACTTGAACCCCGGACCGACCCTCTTGCTGTGAGGCGGACATGCTGCTAATGGCTTCTGAATTTTTGCTTAAATTTGTTGAAAATGTAATAAATAATGACAGTGAAATATATCATGTGGTGTTGGTCATCTGTAGTCATCTTTTTCCTTAACTCTATGACCTGAAAAGGACCTAATGAATTTTATTTAATGTCTTTATACATAAAACGAGTGGCATGGTGGCGTAGTGGTTAGCACATTCGCCCCAGAGCATGAAGGTACCGGATTCGATTTTCGAGGGCAGGGCGTTTCTGTGTGGAGTTTGCATGTTCTCCACATGCTTGCATGGGCTTCCTTCGGGTCCTCCGGTTTCCTCCCACAGGGCCTCCAACATGCACCATAGGCTGATTGGCGTTTTTAAATTGCCCCTAGGTGTAAGAGTGAGTGTAAATGGTTGTATGTCTGTTGGCCCTACAATGGCCTGGCAGTGTACCCTGCCTTCACCCAGAGTCGGCTGAGATGGGCGCCAGCCTCCCCGCGAGCCTAATTAGGATTAAGCGGATTAGGAAATGAATGAATGATACATAACACCATAGAAAAGAGGGTTCACTTTCTTTTTCACATGACTGTACATGCATAACACCAGATGAGTTTCATCATGAGCTGGGGAAATGAGGGTGTGTGTGTGTGTGTGTGTGTGTGTAATCACAAAGAAAAGAGGATGTTTAAAAAGTAAGACTTTGCTAAAGAGTGCTAATTCCCCTTTATATGGAAACTATTGAGACATCCTGTAGACTAACCACCCATTGTTTATTCAAGGATAAAATACACAGAAAAGATTTTTTAATTAAAGGGGTTAAACTTTCCTGTTTAAAATGTTTTGTATACAAAGGAAACAGCATAAATCCACTTAAGCACACTACAGCTGCCTTTCTGAATGTAATAGTTTTTGCCCCATCATTCTCACTTATTTACTATACTGCCTAATCCTGGACTGGAGCCTATCTCAGCCGACACTGGGTGAAGGTGGGGTACACCCTAAACAGACCATGCCAGACCATTGCACAGCCAACACATACACACTTACACCCAGGGTCAGTTTGGAACAGTCATGTGCATGTCTTTGGACTGTGGGAAACCAGATTACCTGGAGGAAACCCATGGAAGCAATGGGAGGACATGTAAACTCCACACAGAAATGCCGGGACTTGAGCCCAGGACCTTCTTGCTGTGAGGCAGACGTGCTAACCACAGCGCCACCGTGTCACCCTAGTGAAAATCTGTGGACGTTTTTGGGAGATTCTGATCCAGCTGATAATACTGAGTTCACCGACACCTTACAGGTACTTATATACTGGGAGGTCTTTGTCGCTGATGAACTACCACTAGGGATGCAATTATTTAAAGGATTGTTCTGCAATAATGCCTGTTTCTCTGTATATATAAGAGGCTGTGGTGCCCTCCCCTGTTTTTACAGGCTCCTGCCTTCACCATACGGGCTACAGAGGACAAATCAAGATCTAATATTATACTAAACATAAGGAAATTAAGCAGCAACAAGGAATAAAACCCTTACTACTTTGGTACAATAAACAACTGGATTTTTTATTTATTAATAAATGCACATACATTATTATAGTCAATCTGTGCTGTGCCATTTTAAACAGAGGGGGACGCTGTTTCTTAGCTCTCCCTGACATGTCAATGCATTTATATGATAGAAGCAAACCTGAAAGAAAATATCATTGCTGTAGACGTGAATTAATTTCAAAGGATGATGACAGAATATAGTAAATATAATATAATAAGTGTTTTTGTTGGATGCCAGACAGTAACAGTAACAATTAAGGGACAGATTTCATCAGTAATGGCTCAATATACTGTCAAGACAGCTTGCTTTGTAATGTTGCTTAAAATTATCTTAATAGTAGTTCCACACTGAAAAATATCACCACACCAACACTACTCTCTTCTTCCTCCTCCTTTTGTAAAACTCAAGTTCACTCATATCACTATCATTTTTTTTTACTGTATTAATCCTACAAGGGAAATTATTACCTCTGCATTTAACCCATCCAAAGTAAACACACACACACACACTCCTGGGTACCTGGAGAGCAGTTGGGGGTTAGGTGCCTTGCTCAAGGGCACTTCAGCCATGAAAGTGGCAGAAGGGAAGGTGCAGCTCACCCCCCCACCACCACATGTTTTTCCCTGCTGGTTCAGAAATCGAACCAGCAACCTTTCAGTCCCAAAGGCGCTTCTCTAACCATTAAGCCACGGCTGCCTTATTGAGTTTCTGAACCGATTAATCCTGCTAAGTTTGTGGCAAGGCTGGAGCCTCTTTAAGCAGACACTGGGGTACACCCTGAACAGCTCACCAGAGGCAACACAAACACAACCATTCACACTCACTCCTAGAGGCAATTTAGAAAAGCCAGTTAGCCTAATGTGCATGTCTTTGGATTTTGGGAGGAACCCGGAACACCCGGAGGAAGCCCATGCAAGCACATGGAGAACACATGGAGCACATGGAGCAAACTCCACACAGAAACGCCCTTGCTAAGCCCGGGGCTCGAACCTAGGACCTTCTTGCTGTGGTGCAGATGTGCTAATCACTACTCCACCGTGCCATCACATTAGGTCATCTGGCTGCTCTGAAGTGCCCAAAGGTGTGAATGTGAGTGTTAATGATTATCCTTGCAACAGACTGCCGACCTGTTAAGGGTGTAGCCTTCCTCTCCGCCAAATTCTTAATAAATCATACATTACATTATAGACAGAAACATAAACTATAATCTATATAGGGCGGCATGGTGGCATAGTGATTAGCAAGCCTGCCTTACAGCAAGAAGATCTTGGGTTCGAGTCTGAGCTTGGCGGGGCCATTTCTGCGTGGAGTTTGCATGTTCTCCCTGTGATGGCATGGATTTCCTGCATGGACTCCGGTTTCCTCCCACAGTCTAAAGACATGCACATTTGGTTAATTGGTGGTTCCAGATTGCCCCTAGGTGTGAGTGTGTGTGAGAATGGTTGTGTATGTGTTGCCTCAGATGAGCTGTTTAGGGTGTACGCCACCTTTGCTCCAAGTTGGCTGAGATAGGTTCCAGCCTCTCAGTGATCCTAATAAGAATTAAGAGGTTCAGGAAATTAATGAATGACATAATGTGCATGTGTTTGAACTACCGGAGGAAACCAGAGTACTTGGAGGAAACCCATGAAAGCACGGGGGAAAATATGCAAACTCCAGTCAGAAAGGCCGTTGTTGGCTGCGAGATCTGAAACAAAAACCTTTTCGCTGTGAGCCAACAGTGCTATCAACTATCCACTATACCATACATTCATTTTCTAAGCCGCTTGATCCTAATTAGGATCGCGGGAGGTTGGTGCCCATCTCAGCCGACTCTGGGCGAGGGCAGGGTACACCCTGAACTGCTCGCCAGGCCATCGCAGGGCCAACACTCACACAACCAATTACACTCACACCTAGGGGTGATTTGGAACAGCCAGTTTGCCTACTGTGCATGTTTTTGGACTGTGGGAGGAAACCGGA
>JAQMYF010000012.1:14779279-14796202 GCA_030014195.1 Neosilurus mollespiculum | reverse complement strand
ATCAGTGTTGCTTCCTAAGTGGACAGTTTGATTTCACAGAAGTGTGATTGACTTGGAGTTACATTGTGTTGTTTAAGAGTTTTGAGGAGTGTATATATTAATATTCTGTTCATACAAATCCCTGGCTCTGTATCTAGAAAACAAACAAAATGGCTTGGAGTGAGCCACACAACGCTATCATAGCTAATCAGCAACAAGGGGAATGGCACAAACCCTTTTTGTTTCTGATTGGCTGGGGGTGGGGGGGTGGGGTGTCATTGTTTGTGTGATTGCCTTGGAAATGTGATTATGTGAATTTGAGGGAGGCGGCGCTTCTGAAGGAGCTCTAAAAGGTTTCTACGTGTTTGGCTGTTAAGTTTAAATGTGAAGCTAAAAGCTATAGACTATTTTGACAGCATTGAGTTTAATATTATTATTATTATTACCTTGTATCGTGCTAGTAAGCCACACATGTAGCCTGACACGACAACCATCATATTATGTTTAATTCCTAGTAGCTGTTCGAGTAAAAATTAACTTCTACACTCCATTGATTTTTTAACCTGTCTTGCCCCTACCATTGTGGAGGAAACACTTTTACCACTGATGTAAGTCACTGTGGATAAGAGTAAGATTCCGTCGAGGTAAATGTACCAGAGTGTGTAAGGCTGATTTGGAAGCTTGTGGCCACTGTCAGCCACTGGCACGAGAGTCTGAATATGATACCAGCTTGTTATTAAAGGTCAGATATTGAGCCCATCTTCAGACCTTTATTTTTCATGTCGGACACCAGTGGAGCACCAAAGTGCGATTCCTAATCAAAAAACTCCACAGGTCTTCAGGAAGCTGCTTCCCCATCTCCCTCTAAAACACTGATTTTGAGTTTGTGTGCTAGACGGCCTGTTTGAATTCCTCCTCCCATTTATGGTCTTTTTGCTCTCTGTGCTTACTTTGCTCTGAATGGTCACCTGAAAGCTCCACGCTCAGGGTGCTGGGAGGCAGACTGGGATGGGCGGAGATGCTGCTGTGCATGGGAGGAAGTAGGGGAAAGGCCAGTTTATTAGAAGGTCCAGCACGCTTTGACACACTAGTCGGGAGTGCCCAAAAAAATAAATAATTGTGGAAAACTTTGTGTTTACAGCCAGTTCAAACAGCCCAGAGGGAAAACTTAACATGCGTTAAACATATTATTTGACACTCTGGCATCATCTAACATGGCTGTTCAATACTGTAACAATATTTATGGTCAAAAAAGTGGAAAAAGCATCAGATCTCCACTTTAAAATGTACAGGAGCTGATTATACTGTGGATGTAGCATAGAACATTTTTACTTATCCAGAGTAAATCAAAATAAATATTTAAATCTTAGATTTTTTTTTTAATACTTATTACCTTAACATTTGTTATCTAGATAGTGTTCTCAGCGAGTTTCCTCTTTGGACCTGTTAGCTAATGATCGCAAAAGTGATTAGCTTGTTAGCGCTTATCTGACAATTCATCTGGATAGTATTGATTGTTGGTATCTGTTGAGGGTATGTAATCTAATTATCTTGCATGCAGTAGCTGATCTTTTTCTTTGCCACACTGGATGTTTATAAGCACGCTGAATTGTGGAGCGGATTGTCAGCTTGTGAACCTTTGTCCTGTTTTTTGAGCAACGCATTTTGGTCCAGAAGAGCATAGTGTCTCTGAACGGAGAGCAAAGTTCACATGAAAAATAAACAGTAATGAACAAGCACAACAGTCAGATTTCACGAGAAATTCAGAACTCGCTGACACACCACGCAGAGATCAAGACGGAGAGGAGCAAAGCGAAATGTCTTACTGGAAATTAAATCACAGACGATGCTCGGACCACAGAGGATGCTCAGACCTGAGGTTTATGTGGTGTAAGTTATTTTCTTTCTTGTTAGTGTAGTAGCTTATTGATTGTATAGCAACAGAATGGAGAAGTGCTATTACTAATATTAGGTTGGGGATTATTATTAAGAGCGGTCAGGTTTGTGTCCTGGGCTCAGTGAGGGTGTTTGTACATGGTTCTCCCCGTGCTTGTGTTGGTTTCTTCCCACAGTCCAAAGACATGCACGTTAGGTTAATTGTCTGTTTCAGATTGTCCCTAGGTATGAGTGTGAGTGTGAATGGTTGTGTGCGCCTTCGCCCAGTGTCGGCTGGGAACGGCTAGACCACTATGGTGGCGTAGCGGTTAGCACATCCGACTCACAGCAATGTCCGAGCTCAGCGATGGTGTTTCTGTGTGGAGTTGTTCTCCCCGTGCTTGAGTGGGATTCCTCTGGGTACTCTGGTTTCCTTCCACGGTTCAAAGACATGCACATTAGGCTAACTGGCTGTTCCAAATAGCCCCTAGCAATGAGTGTGAATAGTTGTGTGTGTTGCCCTGTGATGGATTGGTGAGCTGTTCAGGGTGTACCCTGCCTTCAAAGAGAATTGGCTGAGATAGGCTCCAGCATCCCCCACGACTCAAGTAGGATTAATGGGTTCGGCGAATCAGTGAATGAATAAACACCTTTTTTTTTTAATTTCCTGTTTTGTAAATGGCTAATTGCAGTACTCACAAATTTCCCACACTGACTTGAGCACTTACCTTTTAAGTATACCACTTTGATACTTAAGTTAATAGTTCACACACTGATGGCTCAAAAGGTTCCAGATTTTTCTCCCCACCCAGCTCTAATCCTCACTCCAGTACTCTTTAATACTACTCGGAACTCAGGGAATTGTCTAAGTAGTCTGAATGATGTTCACATGGTGTCAGACTGCACTGAGCCAGAGGAAGCACAAGTCCCTGTTGAAGTCTTTTCCGGTTTTCTGGGTCACATTTTAAGCTCTCGGGTCAGCAGAGCCAGTGTCTGTAACAGGGAGATTGATATAACAGTGTATCGTATCATATATCAGGATATTTCAGTGGTACACAATATCAAAACTGCTTCCAGAGTATGTTTATTTAAAAAAAAAAAATGAGTGCGGGCTTTGATAGAAAGGGGGTGGCATCGTGGCGTAGTGGATAGCACATCTGCCTCACAACAATAAGGTCCTGGGCTCGAGTCCCGGACTTGGAGTGGGCGTTTCTGTATGTAGTTTGCTTCTTCTCCCTGTGCTTGCATGGGTTTCCCAGGGGTACTTTGGTTTCTTGCAACGGTCCAAAGACATGCACTTAAGGCTAATTTGCTGTTCTAAATTGCCCCTAGGTGTGAGTGTGAATGGTTGTGTGTGTGTGTGTGTGTGTGTGCTGGCCCTGCAGTGGTGTGGCGAGCTGATCAGGGTGTACCTGTCTTCACCCTGGGTTAGGCTGAGGAAAACTGGCCTCCACGTTCCCCATCTGTGGGATGTGCCAGAGAAACAGGTAACAGTAAACAAAAAGAATTGTTAACTTAATTTAACTAGCCGGGTTGTGCTAGCCATGAGACCCAGGGCTACAGAAACAAGGAGTGAGTAAACTTATACACATACACACACACACACACACACACACAGGACAAGTGGTATGAAATCAGATCAGAACAACCTTTTACCCTTGAAGCTAAAGAGCTTGAGCTTTAGCTACATTGTTAACATTGGCAAGCAGGCTCGCTATGTTGTCTCTGTGCTGTATTGAACTACAGCTCTGCAGATTATATACACACTATTAGTGGCAATGTTTACAGATCCTTCAGGAAACTTCTCTTTAAATGTGCACAGTCATATCTAGTGGAATTTTTTTGTAGCCCCTTCAACCAACACAACATGTTCAGTCCAGGTTGACATTATTTAAGCTGACCTGTTTGAGTTATTCGAGTTAACCTCCATCAGTTGAAGGGAGCAGTCAAATAACTGTAGAAACTCAAGCACGGATATGATCACTGATTAAAAAAAAGGTCACAGAGCCCTTGACTCTGCTTTTCAGACTGTACTTTGTGCTACGTAGAACCACTGACCTAGTAAACAGGGATCGTGCAGGATTATATCTTTAAAGGGAGATTAAACCAAACTTAAAAGCTTGCATACAAAAAAAACACTACTGTTATTTCAGACTTCTTCATGGAAAAAAAAAGTCATAAATTTGTACACAGGGGGTGTACTGGGAAAGGCAACGATTTTATTTATTTATTTGTTTGTTTGTTTGTTTATTATTATTATTATTATTTTTTTTTTGTCTTGTCCAGCATCATAGCAAGCAGAATGGCTTGAATGGTTTAAAACAGATTCTGACACTGTAGTGTGGACAGGACCTTAGAGTTTGGAAAGAAGCACAGACTGGAACTTTGTTATTAGCGCACTTCACAATTTTCTCTGTTAATATTGTTTTTTGTCTTCTGGAGTTAGTTAGTATTTCATATGGAATTGCTGATTACAAGATTTAAATTAAGAATACACAGTCTTACATCATTTGTTACCTAGTGACGTTTTAGTGACCTAAAAGTGTGTCTAAACGTTTGTAAAATTGTGCTGTAACCTGTTAGCCTTGGTTACTCCTTAGAAAGCATTGTTGAAGCACTTTGCTGTGCTGTGAACCAGCCAGTCAACTTACAAAAGTAAGTATACACTCATTAGAAGTACTGTGCCCATGTGTTCCTTCAGTGTCTGGAGCAGTGAAGTAAACACATTGGCATTATATCTTACTGCCAACCTAAATATAGCTCTACTTATCGATTTAGAAATATTACCACTGACATTTGCTATTTATTTATTCGAGCCATTTTGCGAAGTTCGCTGGAACACATCCTATAACCAATTTAAGTAATGTAGCCAAGTATGTTAGGAGTGCTAATGAATAACGTATGTGATATTACTGGTACAGTATGACTCTGGAGACAACATCTGTTGCTAATTCTCCCAGATATGTTGGGCGCTCAAGCTCCACTGGATTGACGTGTGCTCTGCTTTTTTGTATAAGGGTGCAGTTCTCTTTCTTCCATTCATTTACCTGTATCTTTGTTCTAGGGTTTCTTTGTTCTTTGTTTCTGTTATTCCTAGGAATGTTTGATTCATAATCACATGGTGAACATGATCTGACTCCTGGTATGGAACAGTTGGATCATGTTTTGTATAAATTTGGTCCTAACCCTAGAATAATTACTACAGGACTGAAACCAAAATTATACTATAATTTCCCACCCATCAACTGGAACCCCCCTACCAGGTGAACACCACCTCTTTGCGCAAGCAAATGCCCCTCCTTGGTGAATGATGCTGCCACCTGCATCTTTACAAACAGCTTGAACATTCATATGTAGGGGCAGCCTAAAGCAGGGCTCACATGGGGGCTGTTCTGATGGTGGTTCACTGAGGTTCCAAGTCATGTTAGCCCGCAGTGTCATCATCTTGACACCGTGATGTTGTTTGCCCTCGACCAGCAACCCTTTTGGCGCTTCAGCATGGATTTGAAACTGCGCTTAACTGGCCCCATGTGAGGCTTGCTTAACACACTTGAAGGGAAAGTGTTATCCAACTACCTATTCATGAGTTTACAGACAGCGATGATTAGCTCGTGATTGCTTAATGTGATGTTATCTGTCCCTCCTGTAAGCCAGTTAGCTCTCATGGACTCCTGGCTACGGATGGCTGGGAGCATCAACCTGTTTTTGAGCTTGCAGTCTCCAGGTTGATAGTTGTCAAAATGCCATTTGGGAGTCTGCCAATAGGATTAAGCGGTTCGGCGAGTAAGTGAGTGACGTTTCTTTGTTAAACGTTTATCCGGCTGGCATATCAGTAAACCCTGGCTTTGTGAATGGCATCTCTGTGGTCTTGTAAACCTTTTATAACGTTTTTTGAAAGGGGTACATGTTTTCGTATGAGCTTGGCAAGGCATCTGCTCTTGTGGTGGAGTCCCCCAAGGGCCCTATTTACAAGCCTGTTTAACCTTTAACATAACCTTAACACATAAATCTTATCTAAATGAAGTCTTGCTCCATCACACAGTGAGCTCCCCATTCTCATGCCATTTTTACCTTGTGTGTGTATTGTATGGTGACTTGCTCAGTGATTCTGAATAAAACCTGGAGTGCGGTCATAGGAAGCTGTTTTAAAGCAGTGTTCTGTGCTTTCACACCTCTCTACTGGTAAAGAGGGATTTAAAGGGTTTTGTGTAAATAATTGTGTTTTGGGAACACTCACTTTTTTCTTTTAATTTTTTTTTCTTTTAATTTTAAACTAAAGAGATGCTGCCTTATTGAAACAGAACACAAAGGCCCTGATTTACTAAAAGTTTCATTCATGAATTTGCCAAACTGCTTAATTTCACAGTGGTCGCGTGGAGGCTGGAGCCTATCTCAGGCGACTCTGAGCAAAGGCGGGCTACACCTTGAACAGCTCGTCAGTCCATCATAGATCAACACATGCATATCCACTCACACTCATACCTAGGGGCAATATGGAACAGCCAATTAGCTTAATGTGCCTGTCTTTGGAATGTGGGAGGAAACTGCAGTACCTGGAGGAAACCCACACAAGCACGGGGAGAACAACAAACGCAACAAACAAACGCCACACAGAAACGCCCTTGCCAAGTCCGGGACCCAAACCCAGGACCTTCTTGGTGTGAGGCGGAGGTACTAACCACTATGCCACCATCCATCCAGCCATCCATTCACCTACCCATCTGTCCAGTATCTAAACCAATTATCCATCAGGGTAGGTGGGGAAGTGGGAGCTAAACCCAGCTGTATGGCCCTAAACAAGTTATAGGCCAATTATTCACAGAAACAAACAACAATTGTAACTGTTCTTTCATAACATTTTAGGTTAAAGTAGGTCTTACGTGATATAAAAAGTTTTTAGGGCTTCATTGCCTCATCAGATCTTGTTAGCTCTTCACTTACTACACACAGGGGGCTTGGAATATGTGAGTCACCTGTCGCTTTGAATAAAGCTATATTTTGTGTAGGACTTATTTGTATTTCCTATTAAATGTGGCTTTTATTTTGCTGTGTCGGGGCTCTGCTGCCTCTGGATAATTGACTTCTTCATTGGGCCTATTATCTCCATTACCCCTTCTGAAGGATCTCTCTAGTGATGATTTTGGCTATCGGTAGCGTAGAGGCATCATGTTTTCAGGGTGTCTGTCCAGGACATTTTTATGAACATGATATCTGGAAAGGTTTGATAGATTTTTTTTTTAAACCTTACACCACCTTGACTTATGGATGAACTGGTTAGATTTTGGAGATCATAAGTCAAAGGTCACTGCAGCGTAATGTTATTTTGAGTGTGATATCTCGAGAAGACTTTTTACAAATTTGGTTCAAATATCAACTTTAACTCAGGGATGAATTTTAATTGAAAGTCAAAGGTCAAAGGTCAAGGTCATTGCAGCTTCATGTTCATACCTTGCTTTGTGTACCGCGTGGAGGGATATAACATAAAGTTAAGGATAATGTAATGTAAGCTATTAACAGTGAACTAGCTAAATACTGCTCACAGATCTACAAATCAAAAGGGAACTAGCTGTTCACTGCTAATGGAAAACATGCAAGAGGGTTGCCTAGGCATCCAGAGCTGGGCACAAGCGCTTTGCTAAGCGATTTGCTTGTCGCTTAATTCGTTGTGGCTCAAGGCTTCCTGTGTGGACGCCTCTTTAGTGAGTTGTGTGTATTTTTTTCAGACAGACTGTGTTCTCCATATATTTTATTATCTCATCTGTGTATTTGTTGTACAGCCTGTCAAACACATTAGACAAAAGCCAGATAGTGTTAGCATGCTAGCCAAAACAGAGCAATAAATATGTGACTCACCAAGGCCAAGCAGGCGCCTGATACAAATAAGTTTGAAACACAAAAAATAAAGAGAGACATACAAACCCTTTCCATTAGTGTAGATATTCATCAGATATTATGAATGATCGTGATAAACAATTCCACAGCTGGTTCTGCCTATCATTTGTGTATCGTTCACTAAATTACCACCAAGTCACAGACAAACAAATGCTTTATGTTACTTCACTCTAAAATCACCCTTAAATCAGTTTCCTTTTGCGCAGACATGTGCCAGGTTTCAGTTTGACTCTTCTGGATTCTTTTTGAGACCTGATTCCACTGGGGTTATTGAGAACTCACATTCATTCATTCATTCATTCTCTGAACCGCTTATTCCTAATTAGGGTCGCAGGGAGGCTGGCGCCCATCTCAGCCGACTCTGTGCGAGGGCGGGGTACACCCTGGACAGCTCGCCAGGCCATCGCAGGGCCTGAGAACTCACATGAAACCTCAAATACTGTTTTCTCTTCTTGCCTTGTACATGACTTCACTTGCACAGTCATTCATTAAGAAAGCAAGCCTTTTAAATTGTGAGTGCAGTTTATCAGATGATCGCGAATGATTTTCTGGTATCAAAATGCTTATCATTAGAGCTCACTCCTAACAGTGAACTGTAATTTGATTTCATCACTGATTAGCTGAGTGATGCAACCTGCAGGTTTTCTATTGGCTGGTGACATTGAAAGCATTCAACAGAAAAGCTTCTTTGACCCTGCAGCTTTGCTGAATCACTCAGTGTGCTTGGCACCGAGCTTGCCTGTGAAAGCCCTCTCCAGAAGTCAGGGTGCATGGCAAGAAGAATTCTGCGGCAGTCCTGCAGCTCTTAGAGTATCTGTGGGGCAAAATCCAGACTGTAGAACAGAACAAGCTAACTGTTAACATCCGTCATGTGCTAAAATATTGGCTTTAAGAATTTGAATCCTTGCCTTCACGATGAAAGACACTGCAGGATTTTTTGTCTGCCACAGATGGGTGCATTTGATTCTGCTCCCAAGTAATTAAGCAAGATTATTTGCTATTTGATAGCATTGCAAAGTCAAGTGAATGTTACTCACAAGTAGGGCTGGGTATTGCCACTGATTTCCTGAAACGATTTGATTTCGATTCACAAGGTCCCAATTAGACTTCCCATTCGATTCAATATCGATTCATTGAGGGATGTTTCAGCTAAAGTTTCTGTTTTGCTTCAATATACTGAGAAACCTTCTAACTAGGCACAATATTTAAAATATTAAAGTTCACACTAAAAAGTGACCCCAAACTTGTTTCCTGAAAATACAGTTTATTGACCAAAACATTTGAACAGTCAACATAATAAAGTCCAACTTAGTCTTCACAGTCAGTAGAGTAACCAGATACAGTATAAGTGCTTTCTTTAGTGGAGATGAGGGGTCTACACATCATGTACATTAGTATCTGTGCAGTGTAATAAGAGATCGACCTTTGAATAAAATAAATCAATATCGAAAAAATAGATCTGAATCAGAAAATCGATTTTTTTGAGCACAGCCCTAGTCACATCATCTTCCCTGTACAAGGTGTCGGTTCTGACAGTGGTTCAGTGCGGTTCCAAACCATGTTGTGACATCATCTTCACACTATGATGATGTTCACTGTCGACCGCCATGAACCGCAAGATTTTCAAAATAATTTAAACTTTATGGTTCTTAAACCCGTCTATCAATGTGTAGCTGCCTTTTAGCTGCTGTGTTTTCACCTTTCACAACCTTTCTGAACTGTGTTCAATATAACCTCATTACAACCTTTTCACACAGTTGTTTTGCTACACTTCTGTCATTTTAAACCCATGTGAGGCTGTTTTACCACACCACCATCATGTTTTTGCAGTTCAGCACGTTTTAGAACTGCCCCTGTGTGAAGCTTGCGTTAGCCTTGATTACAGTGTATAATTGTCTTGGCATTGTTGCTTCAGATGGTCAGGTCGAGGCTCAGCAACAATATGTGGGTCAGCTGACGACCCAAATATACTGAATGACCAGGTTATCCCATCAAAAGACTTTTTACTTTCTTGATGCTGCAGATACAAAATTGGGGCTCATGTAATACAAGACTTTCAGGGAGCTTGAGGAGTTATTTTCACACATGTATTGGTGTCCTAGAGTCCTGACCATAACCCAATTGAAAGTCTTTGGGATGTGCTAGAGAAGACATTATGGAATGGGTCGACTCTCCTGTCATCAATTCAAGATGTCGGAGTGAAAGGAACCCAACTCTGAATGGGAAATTTTGTGGTGATGCTTACATTTGTTGAAACAGTGCAATGACTTGCTATAATCAAGTCTAAAGGCGACCCAACAAAATATTAGTGACTTTTTTAACCAGGCATTGTATTTGAGAAGTGCGATGGTAATATACAGTATTTGTGTTTTATGTTAAATTCTGAAAAATTTACTATTAGGATTGACGTGTTATAATGTATGAAGTTGATGCATTGTCCAGGGGTATTCTGGGATATCATATATTAGTAAGATTGCTATTAAAGTGCTAATTTAATAGCAATCTTAATTACAATACTGTAATAAAATTTAAATACTGTGAGCAACAATTCGCAGTAAAAAGTCAACAGTCCTGTTTCAACCCCTCTAAACCATTAGCAATGCTGTCAAATGGGCTGTTCACTTTGTCAATACCATGAAAAATGGGACATGACCAGCCAAAAATGATTTTCAGTTAGAGATTCCGAAAAAGGGTTTAACTTATTCATAAAACCCGCAGGTCACCACAACTTGCCACATAGGGCAGGCCTGTGGGTGGCCTTGTGGCATTACATTGCTACTTGTGGGTCTCTCCATGCTAATTGAATCAGCAACTGAGAACCAAAACCTGGCAAGCCAGGAAACCCTTTTGAACGAAGAACATAGGTCGGCTCATTGACTGAACCTGGTCTGTTTCCTGATCCTCAGATCCTGACTTCTATTCTGTTTTGCTAAACAATGGCAATCCCCCATCTAAAGGTTTGTATTCCTGGGCTTATTATAGTCAGTCTAAAAAAGGCAAGGTGCCTCTATTCTGCAAACTTCCCTGCAGTGTACCATTTATGAGCTTGTGAAGGATGCTTATTTGAAATGGATATGTGGAAAGTGCCTTTTCTCAGCTAAAAGTTTTGGAAGTCACATACTGTGATGATAAGCATTCCTTGAATGCTTTGGTGGTCATATAACTGCGGCGAACTTGTAGTCAAAGCCAGGCTTTCTGCTTATGGTCATAACTGAACTGTGTGACCCTTCAGTCTTTATTGAGAGTGGGAATTTCTTGGTGTGCCAATAAGTACCCTGTAGTATTATTTCGACCAGATGGCAGGCATCTGATGCTCAGACCAACTCTTCATCTACCACAGGGGAAAGACATGGATGACTCTCTTGTTGAGGCAGAACCTAGACCACTGTGATGTTGATGGCACCACCGCTGTTGGTTAGCAGGAGTGAAGTGAAGCGGAATGCTAGTCACATGTGTAACTGTGGTTCTGTGATGGGAGGATAACTGCAGTGGTTTTTTGTAGTTCAGTACCCGTGCGGCCTTGGCTAGTAGGTATTATGGGGAACATGGTTTTATGACAGCTGTATTTATTGTAAATACTGTCACACATTACAGCATGACTCAAAACACCTGTTCATGTACAGTAGGCAGTGTGTGTTTCTTATTGCCTTATGTAACTAGCTTTACTATCTTAAGTAAAGTTTTGGGCATTTAAAAATAACTGCTTTTGATTGCAGTAACTGGAGAATCATATTTTTGTTATGTTTGGTAAAATGGTATTTTAAAGGGCAGATGTGCTGCTTTTTCCAATCTTTTTTGACCCATAAATGTTATTTCAGTGTTGAATAGCCATGTTAGATGACACCAAAGTGTCAAATACGTTATCCTTCTGGGCTGTGTGAGCTGGCAGTAAACACAAGGAGTTTTTTGTTTTGTTTTTTGGGACCCACTTGTCCATCATGGCGTGCTGGGCCTTCTGATTAGCTGGCTTTCCCCCACTGCCCCCATGCACAGCTGTATCTCCATCCATTCCAGTCTGCCTCCCAGTGCACTGAGTGTGGAGCTTTCAGGCGACCGATCGGAGCAGAGGAGAAGAGTAAGCACAAAGCACAAAGAGCTGAAAGACTATAAATAGGAGGAGGAAGTCAAACAGGCCGTCCAGTGCGCACACTAAAAATCATTGTTTCGGGGGAGGTGGGAAAGCAACTTCCTGAAGAACTGTGGAGTTTTTTGTTTTAGGAATCATACTTCATGCTCCAATGGTGTCCAAAATGAAAAATAAAAGTTTGAAAATGGGTATAATATTGGACCTTTAAGTTTATCGGAACAATTACTTGCCAGCTTGCTTGATTTTAAATGCAACTGATTTTATAAGGTGTCTGAAAGCATCTAAAGTCAGAGACCAAGCTTCATGTCACATAAAAATGGTGCTAACAATATTATTTGGAAGGATCACTGTATTCCTTTAAGGCAGAAAGAGTAAAAGTTCTGGATGGATAGATGGATTAGTTTTGTAATGCTTTAAACTGTAGTGCTGTAAAATAGCATCACTATCACACTGCTTTCCTAAAACAACATGCAGTCTGTTCAGGCCTTAATGAGAAACATGCAGTCGAAATGAAATTAATTAAAGTGATGCAATAGCTTAATGTGTTAATCATTTGGTTTTACATCCCTACAAAATTCTATATCAGTTACTTGACTGATCATCCGAATTCTTGTGAAAAGGGGACATAAGCAGCTATTTGAAGACCTCTCAGAGGAACAGAGCTCTTTAGTTGGATGGAAAAGGTTCTGCACCCAGGCTGAATCATTCATATTTGTTATAAATGTAAAAAAAAAACAACAACTTTGATTATAGGTTATTTATTCAGGAAAATGAGACTTTGAGTTAATTCTTTGCTTCCATGGAGAATACTGCCAGCACTGTTTGCCCTTTCTGGGGATAATGCCCCTAAATGCTCTTAATCAGTTGAAAATGCCCTACAATTTATACCAAAGGTGTCCTGTGGGATTTCTCCTTCAGATGAAAAATGAAAGTGCAAGTTTAACAGTTTAATCTTGGTGGCGGGTGTCGCGGTGGTGCAGTGGTTAGCACTGTCCCCTCACAGCAGGATGATTCTGAACTCAAACCTTACGATCGACCTGGAGCTTTCCTCTGGGTGCTCTGAGTTCCTCTCACGGTCCAAAGACTCGCAGATTCGGGCAACAGGCTGTCTGCAATGGATTTGTCACCTGTTGAGGGTGTGTTCCAGCTCTCTTCCAAACTCAGCTGAGATTGGCTCCTGTTTCCCCTGCCACCTTGATGGATAAACAGTGTAGATACAGTAGATGGATGGATATATATTTTGGTGGCATCCTAAATATATATTGTTAATTATTATCATTTAGCAGCAAGGTGGTGTAATGGTTAGAATGTTCGCCTCACAGCAGGAAGGTGCTGGGTTCAAGTCCTGGACTTGGTGTGAGAGTGTTTCTGTGTAGCATTTACATGTTCTCCCTGTGCTTGCATGGGTTTCCTCTGGGTACTCCGGTTTCCTCTCACAGCCCAAAGATATGCACATTTGAATAATTGTCTGTTCCATTTTGCCCCTTGATGTGAGTGTGGGTGTGAATGTTTGTGTGTGCTGGCGCTCCAGTGGTATGGCATGCTGTTCAGGGTGCCTTCACCCACTGTGGGCTGAGATAGGCTCCAGCCTCCCCATGAACCTAGTAGGATTAACCAGTTCGGTGAGTGAATTAATAATTATCATTCACTTGTGTTATGATAGTTAGCTCAGACATTTGACATTTGACATTTGATGGGGCTTCGCGTTTTGGACTTTGCATGCCGTGGGGTTTCCACCTGGGTTCTGATTTCCTCCCACAGTAAAAAAAAAAAAAAAAAAAAAAAAAAAACGACAAGCAACTTGCCCATAGATATGAGTGTGTGTGGGAATGGTTGCTGATTACTGTATTAGTCCTGCGATAGATTGGTGATCTGTTCATGGTATCAGCTGAGATTGGCTCCAGCTCCCCTGCGACTCTGACAGATACACGGTTTAGATAGTGGATGGATGGATGAACATCTGAAATGTGGTTAGATAGGTTTTTTCAAGTGGTGAAACCATGGCAATGAGCAGTATTCTCACAAGTAATCAGGGTAAAAGTGATTAAGTGATGATGGATGGAAAATCTGCGCCAGTGTAAATATGGGGATTTCCTATGATGGTGGTATTCTTTAGATAAACACAGTATGAGTAGTAAAGGATTATTAAAATAAGAAATGCATACAAAAGGGTATATTTAGATCGGTAGATAAATTGGTCCAGTTTCAATTTAGTTGTCAGTCATGAACATAATTATAAACTTATTTTTCTTAATGGCAGGTTAGTGATTTAAATAGATTAGGTCCTCTTAGGTCCATCAAGAAACCAACAGACCTTTTTCTAGAACCTATAATTGCACACCCAGAAGAAGGCATGTGATCAGCGCATTCAAGAATTTTCAAACCAGCCTGTGTACATTTTTTTCTGATGTGTGAGCACACCTGAGGATTCTAATAAGGGCTGTCAGATCTGTCAATACTAATTACCTGCTTCAGGCATGTACAGTAGTGTGCAGTGAAGATCATACACCACCACTTGTGTCTAAAAGAGCTCCTAATAAATAGAAGTAAAAAATTGCTTCTCTATAATTTTTTGGTGAAAATGTATAGAACAATGCTATTGTAGGCAATGAGAACCAAAAAAAAAAATTCCGACAAGCATATTGAGGTAAAAGTATGGCTAATAAACAAAAACACTGAAAATACCAATTTTTAAAAAAAACTGAAAGGCGTTACTTCAAACTTCAAACCATATGGAATGGTTAAGCGAGTAAAGAAATTAAAAATATGTGAACACTATGCCTGAATGGTTAAATGCTGTACTTGAGTAAAGTACACTGAATATTGACTTTTTTTTTCTGAAAAAAAGAGACTGTTATTTTTGTTATTACTGTATATTGTTGTTTGTTTACTTATTCTCATCAATATGATCCAATATTACATTAAATAATACATGAATAGTACTTGGTTTCTGATTTATCTTCATTTTGTTAAGTGTATAATCATCACTGCATCACTGTACTTTTTTAATTTCTTCACTCACTAAACCATTCAATATGGTTTCAAATTCATTCATGCTATGTAAAAGTCAAAAAATAACATTTTTAAAAGTTTCTGAAAAATTGGTATTTTCAGTGTTTTTGTTTATTAGCCCTACTTTTACCTCAATATACTTGTTCGGATTATTTTTTTGGTTCTCGTTGCCTACAATAACATTGTTCAATACATTTTCACCTAAAAATTACAGAGAAGTCATTTTTACTTCTTTTTATTAGGAGCCCTTTTAGACAGAAGTGGTGGTGTATAATCTTCACTGCACACTACTGTACATAAGAATTAGTATCCCTGACTGGCCAACTCACAGTTGTTTAAAAAAAAAAAAAAAGAGCATCATGCCATGCTGTTGTAGATAATGACAACAATAAGCTCAAGTAGATTCTTCTCATGATGCATGACTGAATAACAGCATGAAAACCAATAACAACTGCTTTGGCTTATCCCCTGTACATCCCGGCACTGTGTCTCCTCCACCCAGTACTGTGGCCACTGTCCTTTCCCTCCCGCTGTCCCCACCACCTTCCTCTGCAGCCTGTCCCCTACACCTTAAACTACCCCATTCACCTTCCTCTGTAGCCTGTTCTCTTCACATTAAACTACCCCCACTACCTTCCATTGCAGCCTGCCTCCTCCACCTTAAAGTACCCCACCACCTTCCTCTGTAGCCTGTGCTCTCCATCTTAAACTACCCTACTAGCTTCCTTTCCAGCCTGTCCCCTCAACCTCGTTACAATGCCTGTTCCATTGTCCACCTTCCATTGTGGCATTACCTTTCTCTACAGCCTGTCACCTCCATCCTAAACTACCCCAATTCCTTCCTCTGCATCGTGTCCCCTCCACCTAAATTACCCCCACTACCTTCCTCTGCATCCTGTTCCTTTCATCTCATATTGTGCCTGTTCTCTTCCACCTCCCACTGTGGCAAGTCTCCTCTACCTTGCTCTACAGCCTGTTCCCTCCACCTTAAACCACCTACACTACCTTCCTCTGTAACCTGTCCCTACAATCTTAAACTGTCCCCACTACCCTCCTCTGTAACCTGTCCCCTCCACCTTAAACTACCCACACTACCCTCCTCTGTAATCTGTCCCTACAATCTTAAACTATCCCCAGTTCCTTCCACTGTAGCCAGTTACCTCCACCCTAAACTACCCCTGCTACCTTCCACCTCCCATTGAAGCGTGTCTGCTCCACCTTTCTCTGCAGTCTATCCTTGGTGATCTGTCTTCACCACTTTTTGTTACATTTGTTACATAAACTGCCAAGGAACTATAATAAGTATTCCCAATCAGGCAGTTATTCATATGTATTTTTAAAGTCAGTCATTAGTACCCCTAGTGGCTTACAATATATTTAGTGTCACATTAATTAATATGACTTTCATAAAGAGGATTTAAAGGGATATTAACATTGCTTTAGAGATGTGATTTCTCTTAAGTAGCAATAAATCCATGCAGGGCTAAAGTCACTGACTGCTATTTGCTCACTAATATGTCAGTCATGTATAGAGGTAAATGATCATAAAGAAGACTTTCAGGGAATGTTAATATGTTAATAATAATGACAGTATCATTAATACTGTTGACAGTACAAAGTAGACTAACGCATGTAAACATTATGTGCAACAATAAATCAATTCCTGACATAAAGGAGGATCTGCATTACAAACATAATCCTTTTTGGCTTTGTCTAATTTTAGCTCATGGATTTGGAAGATTATTTTTAACACTGTTTGTGTGCTTGTGGGCTTCATGACAAATTTGCCACAGGATCGAGAGCTTACGAGGTCATACAGTGTAGTCTGACCACAACAACTGATTTACATTCACATGGGGAATTGTGTCTTTTGTACAGCACTGTGCTTATTGATGTGGAAGGAAAACGGACAGGGCTGATTTCATAATAAGGTCAACTTGCCCTCTTGATAAATTACACACACTCATGTCTGCTTCAGTGTGCCAGAGGTTGGTTTCATATCACATGACACTATTGCATTTTCAGTTAGTGCAGTAAAAATCTTGTCTTGTGTTTCCATTAAGTATATACTAAAACAC
>JAQMYF010000012.1:14727656-14765495 GCA_030014195.1 Neosilurus mollespiculum | reverse complement strand
TTTTTTTTTTTTTTTTTTTTTTTTTTTTTTTTTTTTTTAACTACCTCCATGTCTGATGAACACATGCTAAATAGTTCTGCTTAATTCCTAATAGTTTCACAGAAATGCATTTTTGAAATAGGGAACCCTCAACCCTAATTTGATACTCGCGAGTGAAGTTTAAGCTTTTTTGCATTTTCAAAAGGCAATATCTTGGCAATAATTGCATGTAGGGATCTGAAATTTGGTATGGACAATATTTGGAAACACTACTGAGAGAAATAAATTTGTAAAAAATCACATAATTTGCATATTTTCATTTTTATACCATCACAAATATTGCAATTTGTTGTGATTTTTTTTAACCTACTTTATATAATTATAAAATATGCAGACAATAACATATGGAAGTACTTGGGAAAAAAAATTCTGGTAAATCGGAGACGGTCACCTGGGGGCCTCTGGTTGATTTGGAGTGGATTGACTCTTTTAGACATGATCTGAATCAAATTCTGGATCCATGAATTTTTTTTAAATGTTTCTTTAACATTGTGAAAGAGTAGGATTATTTGGAAGTGTCATATTACAGCTGGCCCAATACGGGGTACTGTGTTTTTTTGTGAATTTTTGTGAAAAAAGCTATTTGCTGATTTTTTTTTTTACTAAAGGTGGGGCTTTGGACAAGGAGGACTTCATTAGGTTTTTTTTGAAGATGATCCGGATCAACTTCTGGATCCAGGAATTTTGTAAAGGATTGTTAAACTTTGTGCGATATTTTGGTTTATGTGGAGGATTGCTGGGCTTGGTGGAGGTTTTTGCTCTTTACTTTTCATTGTGCTTTTCATTAGATTTTTATGTGGGAATATTTATTTTTCTTATTTTTAAATGCTTTACAGCATTAACATCTGCACAGTCCTGGATATTAACAATGAACTCTCTGTGTAACTTGCTGTGTTTATTCGGTATCATTGACTCAGAGGTCTACTTTTAGTATCATTTAATTTGTTTTTTTCTCAGTGGCTGTGTGATGGTAATCTTAGTCACTTCCTCTCTTTTCGTCAATCATTAGCATCTCCTTTTTTCAATCAAGCATTAGCATGCATCTGTTGAGAACTTGCGCTGTTTGCGTGCATACCACAGATCACTTGACCTCTTTTTTTTTTTCTTCTTTTTTTTAAACAAGATCATTGAACACAAGTCCATTGCAGAGGTGAAGCAGAGGTTAAGCCTTTTTGTGTTTATGTGCAAGTAGCATGCGGCGTTGTGGTGAGCAGCCTCTGTGTTCCTCCACCACTGATACGAGTCTCGTAGCGTAAACAGGACGTTTTTTTTTCTCAGCTATTCCAAGCTCGCTGGCCAACTCTACAGGAGATCCATATTTGGATGTTATGATCTAACAGGATTAGCTTGCAGTTGTTCCAGCAGACACTGCTCCTGCGGCGCTATCTCAATCTCTACCTTTTACTGGGCTGTTTTTATTTCTTTATTTAGTGCTGGAGTACTCTAAACATCCTCTCTTCATGCCTGATTGATTGATCGATTGATTGATTTGTATTAAAAATAAAATCCAGGATTAGTATGCGAGCAAGAACTCACGTTCTGGTATCTAGAACAGTCGGGTTTAAATATAATCTTAATGAGTACCGTAGCGTAGGTGTGAAGAGCGTGCAAGCTCTGTAGCGTGTTATACAAGAGCCAGAATTATGACTGTCTTGGTTTGTAATTTGGTATCTCCATCTCTTAAGATCCTGTTTCTTGTTCACTTGTGAACTTGTTTAGGTAAACATTTTAATAAAGAGATCAAATCTGTTTTCTGTGAATGAAATAAAATTTAATTTAAAAAAACCCTTAATAAATAACAATTGGGCGGCATGCTGGCGTAGTGGTTAGCATATCCACCTCACAGCAAGAAGGTCCTGGGTTCAATTCCCGGAATCAGGTGTTTCTGTGTGTAGTTTGCATGTTCTCCCTGTGTTTGCGTGGGTTTCCTCCGGGTACTTTGGTTTCCTCCCACATTCCAAGACATGCACATTAAGCTAACTGGCACTTCAAAGTCTTCTGTAGATGAGTGTGAGTATGAATGGCTGCGTGTTTTTTGCCCTGCGATGGTCTGGCGAGCTGTTCAGGGTGTACCCCACCTTCACCCAGTGTTGGCTGAGATAGGCTCCAGCATCCCCGAGACTCTAATAGGTTTAAGCGGTGGAGTGACAGGTTAAAGATAATCAAATTATTATTTGCACACATGAAACTTTATTCAGTATAGTTTCTATTTCTTTTTGGCGAGAGTGGCATACCTGTTACTGTAACTTCTGACCGTTACAGCTTGAAGATCATTGGAAGTGCTGAGGTAAATGTTTCCGGACCGGGTGATCTAGTTGCGTACCATAGCGATCTTGCGTGGCCGGCCCATTCCCCTAACCAAACCCCTTGTGATTTATTTATTTATTTATTTATTTTTGGGTTGTGCTACCTTAAATGACGAGTGTGTACTCATTCATCCCAAACTCTTGAAGCACTTATTCAGCAGGAGATCACTGTTGTTCCACCCGACATGACCCTTTGAGCCATGGCCATCTCCAGAAATCACCTCGGAGTGTGTATTGACAACGACGGCCACCATTTAGAGGATCATCTTTAGCATGATAAATAAAAACTGTATTGAATGCAGTTTCATGTGTGAAAATAATAATTGAATTCACTTTAACCATTTTTAAAAATATTTACCTTTGAAATGTGGGAGGATTTATTGGTTATTCTGTATAAACTAAAACAATTATGCGCCTCAGCCTCGGCGGACATTCCAGCTCGGGGACTGTAGCAGGTCCCCATTAAGTCGCTACGTTGCTGCATGCAGTTGAACTTCTTGACATGCTGATGAGGTCCTGTGTGTAGCACTTGTACAAACAAATTACTCCAACACAGCACCTTGTGTTTTCTTGATGTATTACTCACAGAAAGTAGTGACATCAGGCATCCAGGTTCGACACGTTTCGTTCGGATATGTAGCCCAACACAGAATTATTGCTACACATCTTTTACCATCAAGATAGTCTGCCGTTGTGGCCAAAGAACTATATGCAACTTGTCATGCAACACCTAGCATGCATTACCTTGCTACCTAAATACAGTTCCATGGAAGGATACCGCCACCCGATGGACAGTAGGTGTATTACAGCAAATAAAAACGTACATCATCATACAAATGGCTCTTATAGGGACAATGCCTTGAGCAAATAATTGTTAAGAAATTAGATGTGCCATATGTGTGTGTTTGTATACAAGCAGCACTGTTAACCTTACACACATTTCCATTTATTGTTAGGATTTGGAGATAATACACATCTGCGCATGTAAATATAATTTTCCTATACTTTCTTTCCGCTAACATCCTTTGTTGCACTGATTTCACAGTCGTGGAAGGGGGGCATGAGTTCAGAGATGTTTTTATTTGCAAATGAATAAAACCTGGGTTTCCATTAGGATTAAAGTGTTGACTTGTGCATGGTAGTTTTTAAGGAAAACAACATAATGCTATTTATTATTCATTGCCTTTCAGAAAAAGTGTTGGTTGAATCCGAGCTTTTTGAAAGCTCTTTCTTCTCATTACTTTATACTTAAATTACTTCTTAAACGGAATATGAACCACTCAGATAAAGAAACGAGTAGTAAACAAGAAACAACCAGAGCAACGGAGACTTTCATTCTTTCTTCAGTGAAGCAGTGGCTGACCTGAGGGGCACCATGTACTGAGAGCTGAGGAAAGCTCGACACACTCGAATACAGAATCCACTCTATTAACTTTGAAGGGGGAATAAAGCCCTGGGAGGTGGCATGAAACATTACATAAGAGGCTATTTTGCATGTTTTCATTTATACAATCCAGCTGGGGTGGAATATGCAATCAGATGTCGTTGGAAAAGACGAAGGTTTGAGCCAAACTTATCTAGTGGCCTCTGAAACAGGCATTAGGCTAAAGCAAGACTGACACTTCTCGGCTGTATGTGGCATGGGTCCATATTTGATGAAGTGAGACCTTAATGGGGCTCACTCACTCACACACTCACTCATTTCCCAAACTGCTTAATCCTATTAACGTCACGGGGAGGCTGGAGCCTATTTCAGCCGACTCTGGGTGAAGGCGGGTTAAACCATGAACTGCTCATCAGTCCATTGCAGAGCAAACACACACCCAATCACTCACAATGTGAACAGCCAGTTAGCCTAACGTGCACGTCTTTGTACTGTAGGAGGAAACCGGAGTTCCCAGAGGAAACCCATGCAAGCACGCAGAGTACATGCAATCTCTACACAAGATACACCCTAGCCGAGCCGAGACCCGAACCCAGGACCTTCTTGCTGTGAGGCGGACATACTAGCCACTCATTTTTAAGAAAATGACTAAATTGCAGTGCTGGCCTGTTGTGTCTGATTAGCATTGTGGTTTTCTTGAGGGAATAAACAGGCGGTGAACAGTATTAAAGGATTCGATTCGCACCTGAAATTGAATCTTCAACAAGGAACTAGATTACCTTGCTAAAACTGGAGCGCAATGGAAATCTTGTGGCTTTCGCAGTGACTGTAAAGTTCATATGATGTGTGACAAATCAAATGATGTAATACCAAATCAAATGAAAAGCAAGCTGAAGCATTGACGATGCCTGATGGCTGATGGGAAAATATGACTGTTGTGTGTATGATAATGTTTTTTCAGTTTGCATGGGGCCAGCTGTCCTCTGAGGTGAGTGTGTGTGTGTTAGGCTTAAGAGGCATATGGCCTCCCGTATGTTCACTAAGAGAAGGAAACAAAACAACCATCACAGCTTGTTAATCGGCTCAATGGCCTGACACTTGGTTAGCTAGTTTCTGTCGTGCCTGCTAGCTGCTAATCCTTATCATGAGGTAAACAGGCATTTATTCTTTTTCCGCTGACACTGGAGATCCCCCTGGTGATGTTCGCAGTTACAGTAAGGCTTTCCGATTGCTCCGTGTTAAGCTAGTGTGTTAGTGACTAAGCGTATAGTAAGTGTATTGACATTTAAATCAGGTGACCAGCATCACATGGCCACTATTCTCTGTCTTACCTTTTGTGTCGGCGACCATGATTATCTCGTATTTTGTATATTTTGGTAAGAAGCAGACCAGAGATGGTGAACAAATCATATGATGCTTGATGAATATTCACAATAGGTATCAGGAACCTGTGGGATTCACAGGCACGCTCTTACTGAGCTTTTGACTCGAACCCAGGACTATATAGTGTATATAATGTACTACACGGGAATGGTGCAATCTGATTGGTCTGCTGTCTTGGGATTTAAAAAAAAAAAAAAAAAAACCAACAAAGCATTATTATTCATTCAAGAGCTTTTCTTGCCTCTGACTGGTGGAAAACTATTGAATAATTCTTGATATTGCGTCACTGCCATGCCACTGTTGCCATTGGATTAGTTGCACAACTGTCACACGCACATAGTAATGTGACTGTCTACTTTGAAAATATCTAGACTGAACAATAAAACTATCATACAGTTCGGCTTTTGTGTGACGGAGAATTATCCCTCGGCAGAACCCATCAACCAGATATTTTATTCATTTATAGGGTTGCAGGGAGGCTGAAGCCTGCTGACGGCAACACATTCACACTCTCACCTAGGGGCAATTTGAAACAGCTGATTAGCCTAATGTGGATGTCTTTGGACTGTGAGAGAAAACCAGAGTACCTGGGGGAAACTCACACAAGCACAGGGAGAACATGCAAACTCCACACAGAAACACCCTCACTAAGCCCAGGACTCAAATCCAGGACCTTTTTGCTGTGTGGTGGACGTGCTAGCACTACACCACTGTTCCTCTCACTGTTATGTTTTGTAATAAGAAAAATGTATGTACAAAGGAATGGATGTTAAGACCCGGGCAGCGAGGATTGTTCGATTGTACATTGCAAACCAGGTAGCCTTTTAAGTAGGACAAGGTAACACTTTTTTATCTATCTATCTGTTTATTTATTTTTAACGAAAGCAAAATTATTGTGCCTGCATTTTGCCGTTAAGCTTCCACACGAGTAAATGGAGGTTGAACTGGATTCAGGGATCTGCTGCGCATGACAACAAATACAATTGATTCCCTCTGGGTCTTTTATTTGCTGTTACTCAGTGCTTGTTGTAGTGGAGCTCACAATACAAGATTATTCTCTAAGAGGATCAGACACACTCAACCGTACCGGTGTCTCTGTGACCAAGAAAATCACATCACCGCAGAATCCCAACATGGAGGAGGGGAGATGGGGCGGGCATCATATCACAGACATTCACATGAAGTGTGATCTTAATATCGGGAATACACTCAAACACACTCTTCGAATACACAATTCGGCAAAAATGTTTAAAGGGTTTTTGTCTATCAGAGACGTTTTTACAAACGTTAAAAACGTTAAACGCCTGTTAGAAAAATAGAACTTTGCAAGGATGATGTAATGTGACAAATATATTAACGAGCAATCTGGAGCTTAGTATTAACTCTTGATCCTGCTCTCATTTGTACGCGCACACACACACACACACACACACACACACACACACACGCATAGATTACACCTGACCTCTGACGTGCTTACCTTAGCTTCCTTGGTTAAACTACAGACTTCCTGTTATTTTTGTCCTAAGCCTCCGAGGCCGAGACCTCACCTTTTCTCTCTTTCGTGGACCCTTCAGTTAAATAAAAAAATCTCAGGGCCGAGACTGAGGACTTCTCCACCTAAAGGGAGCAATCATTGGACACCTTACAGCTAATTCACATCATGTGGTGGATATGTTAGAATTCATACATCGATCATGCTGTAACTGATGTGCGTCTTCATGCTGAGCCTGTGGAGGAAGTATGGGAATAGGCAGTTCCTTTGCGCCGAGATCAGACCACATCTTTACAATAAGGTATTTGGCCCCCTTCCTGACACAGCACTGGGAATGTTTTGAAAGATTTCGTAATGGTCTGGAAGAGCTGGCTACCAAGTCTGCTATCATTTGTTGATATAACGCAGTCCCTGGGTCATCCTGTATAGTGAAATATTTTACATTTATTTATTCGCTGCAAAGGTTTTCATTTGAGGCTCGTACGCTGTTCAAGGTCTGTCTAATCCGTCCTGAACTCGAATCACACGGATGCATATACGCTCAGGGAATGAGAGACATACGAGAAACACAAGGTTTGGATTTAATTCAGGATAACAGTTCAGCATATGTTGGCGCTATCCATTTGGCACAAGTTGATCTGAGGCAATACGTCTTTCTCTGGTCTCTCTCTCTATTTTTTGTTAAGGCTTTCATCACTTAGCTTTTTATAGTTCTCTGTTTATTATTCTCTATAATCATGGCTGCTTAGTTTCTTAATCTGTTTAATTTTAAGCACATTTGCTTATTTTGTTGTAGACACTGCTTTATATTCCGAAAAGTGAAATAGGGTCATTCCGTGCCAAATCAACCAAATTTCCAAAATATTCCCGGATGACCGTCTAGGATTTTTATAAATTTTTTTTCCAAGTATGTTTGATGTTTGATGAACACAGGCTAAATAGTTCTGCTAAATTCCTAATAGTTTCACAGAAATAGGGTACCCTCAACCCCAATTTTATACCTGTGAGTGAAATTTGAGCTTTTTGCATTTTCAAAAGGCAATATCTTGGCAATAAATGCATGTAGGGAGCTGAAATTTGGTATGAACAATATTTGGAAACGCTACTGACAGAAAATGATTTTAAAAATCACATTATTCACATATTTTTTATTTTTATACCATCAGAAATATTGCAATTTGATCATTTGTGATATTTAAAAAAAAATTATTTTCTCTGCAAAGAAAAAAGCTCAAATTTCGCTCACAGGTATAAAATTGGGGTTGAGGGTACCCTATTTCAAAAATGTATTTCTGTGAAACTATTAGGAATTAAGCAGAACTATTTAGCATGTGTTCATCAGACATATGGAGGTACTTGGAAAAAAATTTCAGGTAAATTGGAGCCGGTCACCTTTGATTTGGCGTGGAATGACCCTATCTGTATCTGGTTTTCACTGGTCTGGTATTAACATTGTGGGACAGTAAGGATTGCATGCGTCATCAAAGCTTAAATGTCATTGCCTTGTAGTTTTATGTAGTTTATTCCTGTCATGAGTTTGTTACTTACGTCATAGGTCATTCACGGTACCTTTGATTGTTGCTCGACAATCACATTGCATAATGACTTGCTTCCAGGCTCATATTTTCAGTCAGTGTTATTTTAAATTTAGAATGAAACAGTAAAAACAGAAGTGCTGTCATGTCTAGATTAGCAGTAGCATTTGCAGCTTTCGAGATTTGGCGTTCTCAGCTAGCAGCTGACGGGTCAAAACTGAAATTCACTGATGGGAAAAGGACACAAAACTATACACGTCCCCCCACCCAATAGTTTGTGACACTTCTCCCCTATTAGTCATTTCCCAATTTCCATTCACTAAGCACCTCTCCCTCGGCTCATGACAGCTTTCAACATGGGAGTCCATGGGCTAGCACATGCTTCCTCTGAGACATGAAAGCAGCCAAGCGTATCTTGTCTTGTGACTTAAAAAAAAACAACAGTGCAAATATTTTGCATAGTTCAGTTGACATCCTGGACATATTTTATGTGTACTGGATCTACAGTGTAATTTTATATATTACACAGGAAGCATGTGAGCAGATTGCCTTGCTATCTAGGATATTTGATCTGATTGAGGCGAAGGATGATATCGATAATTATTCACTTGAGGGGTTGTTTGGGGCCGCAGCGGACAACTCCCTCCGAGACCAAATATGAAAGCTAAATTCAAAAATTTTTATATTATTAATTAAAAGAAATTTCAGAGTAGACAGTCACATTTCTATGTTGCACATGCCAGCTGTGTAACAATCATTAAACTTGTTTGATTGCAACGATGCAATAATTTGGTTATCCCATGGCAATAATGCCAAGAATTATTTAATGGCTTTCCACCAATCAGAAATAAAAAAAAAATCTCTTGAATGAATAATAATAATAATAATAATAATAATAATAATAATAATAATATTAACAATAATAGGTTATCCTAAATAGATAATGCTTAAATCATGGTTTATCATGGTCACTTGGAACAGGCAGCATAATCGTTGTAATGCTTTTAAAATATGGAAAAATAAACATAGCAATCTCGTTTTAGTTTTTTCTTCTTCTTGTGTTTCTGTGTAGTATATACTAAAACTTTGAATGAGTTTATGTTGACGGTGAAACATTGCTATTTTATCTGCTTGTGGCACTCACCTGCATCTGTCAGTATTAAAAATGTAAAAAATATCTTGTTTTGGTGTTCATTTTGTGCTGATGTTCTCACGTGGCAAATACTAAATCGTTATTTGCAGAATAACGTATTCAGGAGGAACTGCTGTTCACCCTCTTCCACATACCTGAGCTCACAGACACCTGACATTGGCTAGCGTCAATCTAATTGTGCAAAATCATCTTCTTTTTTCCCCTTGACTCAGAGTAAGCTTGGCACCGAGGCAAAACCTGTCACGGATTATTCTCAAGGGAATCTTCCAGGGCGTAAAAGTAGTGCGTGGACCGGACTGGGATTGGGGCAACCAAGATGGTAAGTAAAAGCATACTTGACAAACATTTTTAAGCTAATTGAAGTCCTTCAGTAGTAAATTTGGATAATTATAGTACTGTCTCATTAGAAAATTCAAAGCAAAGCTCAAAGTGTACACGGTTTCTTGCGGTTGGTTCAGGGGCCCCAGTTAGGCTTTGAAGTGACTGGTGGCTTATGCTCAACAGATGTCTTTCAACAGTAACCAGTTCTGGTGTTGGTAGATATTTGGTGCTTTACCTCAAACAAGTGTTTGCTGTTGGTGCCACAGCAAAGGCTAAAAGCCTAAATTTAGCCCTCGGTGAACCATGGTGGAATGAAGGTTATGAGTAATTGCTGTTGTAGCACCACTTCACATAACTGTCTTATACAGGAACATGACCCCCTGCTTACTGTTTATGTACTGTGAGGAAAGAATTGTTGGCATTTTACTTCTAGACCTTGCTCTGTGTTGTGAAGTGTAGAACTGCTGGGTGGTAGAGCTTCAATTTTTCTCTTCTAGACTTCCAAGACGTCTGCCTTTCTGGGTGATGAACTGGAACTCTGAATAATTTAATCCTTTCCTCTTTTTTTTCTTTCACAGTATAATGTCTTTGATGCTAAATGAGTCAAAATGTCCATGCTGTGCTTGTAAAATGTCTTCGTGTAGTTTGATGGTGATAATTACTCTACCCCACAGGGTGGGCGAAACCTTAACACACACACACACACACACACACACACACACACACACACACACACAAAAAAACCCCACTTGCCATTTTTTTCCTCTTCTACTTTCAAAGCTCTTTGACTCTTTCTTTCCAAATTTTGCTGCTGTGTTTTTAAGCTGGTTATGCTGACAGTATTTCAGGTGGTGGTCTCGTAGATATTTCTCTTATTATTTTCTGTGTATGTATTGGTGGTTGTGGTTGTCACTAGTGGTAGTAATAGTGTTTGGGCAGTCTAAGGTTTATAATGTGTAGTGTTGTAAGTACACCTGTGATTTTGGACAGAATTTTTACTGCGTAACCCTCAATTTTAATGCTCCATAAAGAAATTCCTCCCACCTATGCTGAGATCACTGCCTTCTGGTGCGTCTACCTCTATGTTGTCACCTTTCTAAAACAGGAGGAGAGGGGAAGATCGGGAAGGTGGTTGATATCCGAGGATGGGACCAAGAGTCTGGCCGCAGTGTGGCCAGCGTCACCTGGTCCAATGGCACCACTAACGTCTACAGGATGGGTCACAAGGGCAAGGTGGACCTCAAATATGTCTCAGATGGTCAAGGAGGCTACTACTACAAAGAGCACCTGCCCAAGCTAGGTGGGACTGGTCTAGTAATATGTCTTCTGTGGTGTTTCCTGTATTTTATCTATAACCAATTGTTTAAAAAATAACTATATACTCTCGATTTAGGTATTTAAGACGTCGTATCACAGATGGGGCGGACGTCCTTGGTTTTGCTGATGTTCTTTTTTTTCCTTTGAAGCAGGATAACTTGAAAAAGAAGTCACGTATCCTCACAAAGCTTTTGCAACATTCTAGTATACGTAGAACACAGATCGCGCTTGATTTCTAGCTTCATCCGAAATCAATAAAGCGGTATTTTGGTCATTGTACCCAGCTATGTATTTGTATAGCATAGCTGACTACTGGCATAGAAAGACCCAGCGCTTTAGCACTCATACATTCGTCCATTCAGGTAGGGAAGCATATTTTCATGACTTTGCAGTGGCGAAATTTCCAACATCACACCATCAGAGTTTTTTTAAAGTCGTGAAAACTTTTTTTAACTTCATATTTAAACATCACTTGATTTGCATGATCTCAGTTCAACTTTTAAAGTTCCCCATTCACTAGTAAATACTCAATGTGTTTTTTCTTCTATTATCAGTTCATTTTGGTCGAATATAAAGGTTTCCTGGTGAAACCACCCCAGCTCACGGGCATAGTATCTCTTATTAACCTGTTCTACTTCTTGTTTTTGTTCTGTGTCTGTTTGTAATAACAGAAACGATCTTGCGTATGCGTGATAACTTGGCAGCGCAACATCAGTTGGTAAAAAGTGGAAAAGTCTGAGATGAAGTGTTAAGAAACACAAGAAAGGATACGATTTCAAGAGAAATAAAAAAAAGACATTCTTTCAAAAACATTAATTTCAGTAAAGATTAACACTCGCATACAGGAATAAACAAATGCTTTCCGAAAGACGTTGTGGATCCGATTCCATTTTATTTCCAAGAGATTTCACAGTGTTTCTTCTTTATTTAATGTACCCTGGAACTGAATGGGAAACTTGAATCCAAAATCAGGCTTAAAAGAAATAACACTGGTTTTAATGGACATAATTTAACAATTACTTACCGAAGGCAAGGTGGATGTCACTGAATAGGTCCCTGAGATGGAACAACGAGAGTTAAGTGTATATACTCCACGGAAACGTAAATAAAAGAAAATTAAATTGAGATTTTTGTAGCTGATATCTTTTAACCATGACAGAGGCAGTTCGGGTGAGCTCTGTGCTTTGAGCTAAAACTCTGTGCTGAGTCTCATTCAGAGCTTAGTACATGTTACATGGTAGGTTTTTATTTATTGTCTTTTCTTTTCGTATTTTCTTGTCCAGCAAGGGAAATTTAGCTCTGCATTCAACCCATCCAACACATGTAAACAGTGAGCACACACATGCACACTCAGAGCAGTGGGCTGCCACACATAGCAGCGCCCGCAGAACAGATAGGGGTTAGGTGCCTTGCCCAAGGGCACTTCAGCCATGAAGGTGGAGGAAGGAGAGGGTCCCCCACCACACTTTTAAATTTTTTTATTTTAATGTGTGATGATGAAATGACCATGACAAACCATCACTTGGAATAGGGATTTTTAATCCAAAGGTAGTGGACCAATCAGAATGTGCCGTTACAGTATAGTATGTACTAATAAAAATGGCCCTTAATAATAATTAATAATAGTCCACACACTTTTATTAATGTGAACGGTGATCCTAGAAAAATAGGCAGAATTTATTACGTCATATAACAGAAGATTTCCAAAATATTGCACAATATTGAGCTGACTTTCAGTAAAGTTTTTGCTTTGCTTTTTTTTTTTTTACCTCTCCCAGTGTTCCGTACTTCTTTGTATCACGTCTATTGAACACATGTGCCTCTGCTGACAGGAGGAAAATTTTATTACAGGGAAAAATGATAGGTCATTACACTGTATTAAATGTGCTGTTTAACCTACTCTATGCAGATAACAGAATATCTGTTCATTATATCCGAATAATAATATTATGCACTATGCACATCTATAGTATTATGTGACTGTGATATTGAGTGAGATGGGGAGTAACTTGGTTTGTAATAAGCCACTGACCATTAAGCATGAAGTGTTAGATTCACTCAATATGTGTGTGTAGGTGAACATGCAGAACTGCAGAGGCAGGAGAGCGCTGACGGACACACGTTCCAGCAGGGGGATAAGGTAAAATGCCTGCTGGACGTGGACATCCTCAGGCAGATGCAGGAGGGACACGGAGGCTGGAATCCTAAAATGGCAGAGGTGAGCGAAAGTAAAGGGGCAGAGTCATGGTTGTTTGAAGAAAATAGCCTTAATCTTTAATGGTGTTATCAAACAAAACATACTTATTACGAGGAGGGTGTCTAGATGGTTGTTTAAGCATTTAAAAGGAGATGAATTGAAATGTAGTTGTATATTTATTACTTTAACTATAACGTTTCATCCTTTTTGTCCCCCAGGTACCCCTTACAGATTGACATGTCTTTCTTGGTTTGTCCCAATTCCTGAACAAATGCAAATGAATAGGGCTTGTGTTTGTTTTGCTCCGCAGTACATCTGCAGAATCGGGACTGTGCACAGGATAACGGACAGAGGTGATGTCAGAGTCCAGTACAGTAACAACATCCGCTGGACTTTCCACCCGGGAGCTCTGACTAAAGTAAGCTTTACTAGTAGAGTACACTCGTCACAGCGTTCATCAGCATTCACCACGAGATATTGGCTTGCTCAGAGGGACAATCCGATGATATGTTATATAGTTTGCTGAGAGTGTAGAGCTGCAATTATCAAGCAGGTTCAACAAAACAGTGTTGCAGTGTTGTATGACTGTTTAGTGGTATTTTAAATGCTTTATGCACAGTTTGGGCTCACTCTGAGCCCTTAAAGCTTCTATGTAGAACCAGAGAATGAGTGAGGAGCTCAGACATCCGGGGGGAGCTCAGGGTAGAGCCGTTGGATGGGATGGGCTTCAAGGGCTGAAGCCCATCCCAGGATGGTCTCCTGGGATGGGCTTCAGCCTCCACATGAACCAAATAAAGGAAAAATCAGTTCATAAAATGACGCTGTGCATGTGGTTGTATGTCAGGATCTCACAGGATTTTTTGTTGTCTAAAGTATTATATTAAAAAAAAATGATTGTGATGCATGTTGATGTTTTTAGGGTTTTATTTGCAAAGGTAATTGTTCCAAGTTGAAACAAGGAAGTGATGTATGTGCAACGTTTGCACAGGGGACTGCTGTGACTGGGGAAGCTGGTGGTATGATACATCGATTGGCGAAATTCCTTAACAGTTGTAGTGATTGGTTTAAATTGTATAGTTGTGCAGAATGCATGAGGATCAGTTGAATTTGCATGAATTGATGCGACATCATGAATTCCTGGTGGGACTGATATGGATCCCTGGAAGGCAAAAAAAAAAAAGGTGACATTTAAAGATGTAGTGCACTGTGGGAGAGACTGGGTTACACTGTATATGTTCTACAGCTGCCCTGTTTCTCCCACATGGGTGAGGTTATTAAATCTTTCATTTGTTTCATTCAGTTCCTCTCACCTTCATTCGATTTCAGTCTGATTTATGATATAATATCCTGGACCAGCTGCAGATCGAGCAGTTCCCTCTGCGTTCCTCGCGATACTGTACCTTTATTCTTACAGTCTGTCTTAAAGATTACAGTAATATGCTGTTTGCACAGTAACTGCACTAATGCAACTCTTCTTGACATAAAGCCGGAATAAACTTAAAGCCATGAGTCATCGCTCGAAGGCGAGCATGATTGTTTTTCTGTTTGTGGGCTCGCAGGTGACTGACAAGGCCAATCCTCAATTTATGAATCCTTTGGCCTACTGGACATTTGGTGGTAGTTCCCGGAGGAAGAGAGGAGCTGGTGCTGCTTTCATGCTCTTTCCTTCTCTCTCTCATTCTGATAGCATCCTAGCATAGGTGTGCTTCATAGTGCTTGGGGCCTTCAGCGAATATACGCCTCCAAGTAGGACGGTGTGTGACTAGATCTTCCCAATTGTCTACATCAATGCCACATCTCTTTATGTTAAACTTGAGACTGTCTTTATTGCGCTTGTGTTGGCCGCCCTGTGTCTGTTTGCTGATGTGCAACTGGGAGTAAAGAAGGTGTTTGGGCAGGCGATGGTTAGGTATGCGTAGGATATGCCCTGTCCAGCGCAGCTGATTGCAGTCAACCATTGCTCATAAAATTGGTTTCCTACAAGAGGCTCACTTTCATTCACTTATCTCATCAGCTGATGCCTACAACTTTGTGAAGGTAACGTTGGTTGAACTGTTCAAGACTATTCAGGTGGCGCCTATAGGTCGTTCAGGTCTCGGTTGCATATAGCAGCATAGGGATAATGACGGCTTTATAGACAAGGATCTTGGTATATGGATGAAGGTCCTTATCTTTGAATACTCCTTTTCTGAGCTGTTCAATGGCACCACAGGCACAACTGAGTCGATATTTTCCTTCTGTGCCGATATCTGCGGTCAGGGAGAGGTGACTTCCAAGGTATGGGAAGTCAGAGACATTTTCCAGTACTATGTTATTCATTTCCAGTTGTGGAAATTCTTTGCAGATCGTCAGCAGAAAGAGCGCACACTAAAGCCCTGAGTAAATGGAGCAAGACTAGATGTCCAGGAACATCGCTATACACCGCGTATCAGTGATTAGCTAAATCCCTGAATGTCTCAGCTGATCTTTATTTAAAGACGTTGCGTGTTCCAGAATAAAGCCTTACCTCTTGCTGGCCGGTGTCTGAGCATGTGTGTGTGTGTGTGTGTGTGTGTGTGTGTGTGTGTTCTTTATTATAATTGTAGGTGAATACTTTTGCAGTAGGCGAGTTGGTGAGAGTACTGGATGACATCGACACTGTGAAGAGGCTACAAGCCGGCCATGGAGAGTGGACTGACAGCATGGCACCTGTATGTACCTCAACACACACACACACACACACACACACACACACACACTGAAAAATGTACACTTTGGTATTATTTCCACTATCATAGAAAAGTATTTAAACTAAACTAGTTAATTTAAAGAGAATTTCATTTAATTTGTTATTGTAAACTTTTACACCGATCTGTTATGATACATATTTTATCAGATTTATTTGCCAAGTCATGAGTTCAATCAAACGCTCACCCTTACTCACTTATTTGCCGAACCGTTTAATCCTACTAGGGTCCTACTAGCTAACGCTGGGTGAAGGTAGGGTACATCCTGAACAGCCCACCAGTCCATCGTTGGTCAGTGTGCAAACTCCACACTGAAATGCCCAGGCCTGGGACTCGAACCCAGGACTTTCTTGCTGTGAGGCAGACTTGTTAACCACTATTAGACTCTTAACAGTTGCTACATTAAGTTTTACTACACTGAACAAGAAAGTGAATTAAAAGAGGCAAATGAAAAAATCACAGATAAAAGATTTCCAAAAATGGATATGGCGTAATCTGGTTGGTCCGCTATCTCAGGATTAAAAATTATCCTGAGGGGATAATGCATGAATAAAATGATGGATTTCATTTCCAGTTAGTCATGGTCGTCATGTTCCAAATGTTGCAGCTTTTCGTGCAATAAGTCTAAAATTAGTGGAACATCCAGCCGGCTAGGATTAGCCTGTTGACCTGATGCTAACCTCAAACAGCTGGAATAGAAGGGAGCCCTGGCCTGTTGGTGCATTTATGCTTAATGCATACCACTTAATGATAGCTTCTTCCCTTGCCATGGGTAACAAGAGACCAGATCGGGATGAGCGCAGGCCTGTTTCCACAACAACTAATTCTTGCGGGGAAAAAAAAATTACCATCGAAGAGTTTTATTTACATTTTATTTTCACAGGGTTAGCCTTTAGCACACAGAGCTCACCTGACTGAGTCTGGTTCAAATATGTGTAAAAGAAATATTAAAATCAGATTTTAATGTGCTTTTTCATGATGTTTCCATGTAGTATATACTAAACAATTATGCATCTCAGTCTCGGTGGATGTGACTGAATTAAATTGTCCTCTCAACGTTCTGTCTCAGGGACTGTTCAGTGGCATCCACCTCACCTTCAACACATCATTGTTCATTACCCGCTATGTATGTTAAGCCAACCTTTTTGGAACATTACAACAGTTTGCAGAAGTCTGATGTTGTTTTCGTATTGTCACAGCATTAAAACAGGGAAGTAGGTGAAAAGTTTTTCTGAATAAGTGTCATTGGTTTTTCCCCATGGAACTTTTTGGGACAAGGTTAATTCCTTTTTATTTCCTCTAACCAAGCTAAGCACAACAAGAAGCTAAGATAAGACAAGCTGAATATAAAAAAACAAAAACCCATATGTATGTAACGTACAAAATGAATCCGTATCAATAAGGATAGAAAATAAAGAACCAGAATACAGTACAGTGATTTATTCTTTGGTCCATGTTTGCACAGTGGAAAGAATCTTTAGCCAAGAATAATTTCGTCATGTTTCACTTCTGCCTTCCGACTCCAGAAAAAAATGTTCCATGTTCCGTGTTATGTTATTGGGTATATACTGTATCACTAATCAGACTACATAAAAATAAATATATGTGTATCACACACAACTATTCACACTCACATTCACATCTAGGGGCAACTTGGAGCAGCTGATTAGCCTAATGTGCATTTCATTGGGAGGAAACCGGTGTACCTGGAGGAAACCCATATAAGCACTGGGAGAGCATTCAGTCTTCCAGGACCTTCTTGCTCTGAGGCAGATGTGCCAACCACTACACTATCATGCCTCCCGTCTTAAAAGTTATAAAGAGAAAAATCACGACAGATTATTTCACTTAATGTGATTATTTACTATACAAAGTCTAAAACCATGTTTATTTTAGATGCTCAGCACCAGTTATAAGTTTGTCATTGCTAATTATAGCATGCAGTCAGGTGGTATGTCTTCTTAGAAAGGTTTAAGTGATGGCTTCTGCTTTAAGCTAATACGAAGGTCTTAATGGGGCATTTGTTGTCTAGAAGCTCTAGTGAGAACAGGATCGCATGATTCAAAGAATTATTAGCCACCTTTTCGACTGCTCCTAAATCAGTGGACTAATCCTGTACGTTTAGAGACTCTCAAGGTGACAGTAACAAACATGTGACAGATCAACATGTGACAGTTCCCAAACTTCGATGGTAATCCTCTGACCAAAGCTGAACAGGACTGCTATTTATATCACATGTCTGTTCTAGCAAGAAAATGAGATTAAAAAGTGTGTGTGTGTGTGTGTGTGAGATATTTCTTTATAACATTCATTTAGTACACTGGAAATATTGATTGAAGGACTGCTGGATATTAATAGCTAGAGAGGCACTCATGGGGTGCAAGCTTGGATAATCCCCTATATGGGTTCTGGTTTATGTGCTTGTCTTATGATATGTTGTCGAGTGACCAAATATGCAAAAAACAAACAAACAAACAAAAAAACCTTTAGTTTGTGGATTTACAAGATAGCTCAGGTTTGACCTTTGAAGGTTACTCAAGGTCAGAGGTCATTGTTTCACTGGAAAGTCTGAATATGGTTTCCTATTAGTGTTCCATGGTAACAGCATGTCTGTCTCCAAAACTCAATCTCCAAATGTTTGTGACCTTGCTCTGACTTTGACCTAGACAAAAATTTGATTCTAAAATCAAATCATCTCTGGGACAACTGACAAACAGACCTTTGTTTTGGGTGGCGGTAACAATAGGGCCAGGTATTGCATTCATATTGTTGCTTACTCAGTGATGTGTGTGTGTGTATGTATGTGCGTGCGTGTGCATGTGTACTCATCAGGCCCTTGGTCAAATTGGAAAGGTTTTGAAAGTGTATGCAGATGGTGACCTGCGAGTAGCATTTGGAGGACAAACGTGGACTTTTAACCCTGCGTGCCTCTCGGCTCAGCCTGGCGAAGTAGACGCCAATCTGATGACGGCTGACAATCCAAGCGAATCAAGAAGTAAGCAGGAAACGGCCACAACCTCTTCCATCACGTCGCTTGTTTGAATGCACCAACTCTTTTTTTCTGTTGTCTGTTTTTTCCATTAGTGATGCCAGTAATATTTACTCTTTGCTCTTCTTTTTTCCTTTCAGTGTACACATTAGGATTTTTTTGTGTGTGATTTCTTGTCTGTGTGCATAAGGAAAAAACACTGTTTGTGTTCCCTTTTTCATAAGTGCTTGCCCCCTCTGGAGATGGATGGACTTTCATTTGTTCTTCTTAACCAAGAGTTTACAACTCATCATTCCTGACTGTGCTTTTCATGTCAAGCAAACTCATTTTTTCTTTCCCACATGACGCAGGGTGCTCACAACATTTGAGTGAAATACAGGCTGCTAGTGCATGATGTCATTTTGACTCATTTGTCTGGTCAGCTTTGAGGCCGAGAGAAAGAAACTGTATTTTCCTGATTTATCCACATCTGTAAAAGTTTTAGAGTAAACAGTCTTTTTGTTTCTCTTTCTGCCACTCTGTCTCTCCCTCTCTATTTCCTCCCCCCACCCGCTCTCTCTCTTTTTCTCATTTTTAGCGACAGTCATTTCGGTTCTTGAGAAGCTGCTGTCACAGTCCACGGAGCAGGATAACCCAGGGCGCCTGGTTATCGAGGCTGCTCAAGGCAGCACCAGTAAAGTCCGCGAGCTGCTGCAGAAACACCCTGATAAGGTGGGCTATAATCATGGGTCGCTATGTAGGCACTGAAAAAATGCTAACATTCAGAAATAAAATCAAAAGTTTCATCTTTTTTTTGTTTTGTATCTCTTGTGTTTACCCTGGTACTGTTAATTGAAATTTTTCCTTTTTTTTTTTCTTTTGAACCCACTTCTCTTACTATAAAACCTGTGACAAGATTTTTCCCGAGCCTAACACACATCCCATCTATATATTTAACCTAAAAAAGGGTGGTGCTTTGCCGCTCTTTTCCAACTGTGGCTGAAAACAGGAAGTAAACTGCATGACGTAAGTCATGAATATCAAAAGGATTTTTTTGTCTTTGCATTTTTAAATTTTTTTTTTTGAAGCCATCCCAATTCCAAAAATGCTATGTAAAATAAAAAAAAGGATTTTCTCCAGGTACTCCGGTTTTCCCCCCACAGTCCAAAGGTATGCACATTAGGTCAATTGGCTGTTCCAAATTGCCCCTAGGTGTTAATGTGATTGTGAGTGTGTGTGTGTGTGTGTGTGTGTGTTAGCTATGGTCTGGCGAGCTGTTCAGGGTGTACCCTGCCTTCATGTTTATTATTTTTTATTTAACCTTTATTTAACCAGGTGAGTCCCATTGAGATTACAAGATCTCTTTTTCAAGGGAGCCCTGGCCAAAATGGCAGCAGCACCAAGTTCTAATTAAACTTACATCAAACATTTAAAACAAAACATGCAAACAAAAAAAAACATACGGTAACAGCTCACAAAACAAAGCCTAAAGAAACAGACATGAGTAAGCATTACTTGGCTAAGAAGTAAATAAATGAAAATACAAAGCACTATTCTGGGCACTTTTATCCTGTGGATTACTAGCGGGGGCTGAACCAATTCGAAACAGCCATTTTTGGCTGGAAGTGAACTCGTTGGGTCGAGTACAAGTAAACAAGCAGCGAGCAACATTTTAGGTGATGAAACTCCCCGCATACTAAAGACTCTTACCTTTTACTGGTTCCTTTTGGTGAGACGCTGCTCCCGTCCGTTGTCATTCTTTGACATTTTATGAAAAAATTCCATAGGAACAGCGTTTGGTTTTAGATGTAAAAGCTTTGGCTTCTTGAAACGTAGTTCTGGCTGGAGGAAGAAGAAGGCAACATGTCGCTACCATATAGTAGTAGTAGTAGTAGTGTGGCAGCACTTGCACGTACTTGACAAATGGCAAGGACTGGCGTTGCCTGACAGAACCATTGATGTCATACATGACTGTTTTAAAGAGCTAGTAATACAATTTCACCACAGGTACCCTTTAAGTGGTTCAACAAACGAGTGAAAGTGAGTTAGGGAGTAGCTGAAACTTACCCAGATGACATACTAAATCTGAGGAATGTGATGATACCACATTACACTTATCGCATGGTATCCCATAATTCAGCCAATAAAACTAGATGGGTGTAGTGAGGATCGGGGGCTTTGGGGAAGTTTGCGTTCCTTTTCACCCTGAAGGTGTTCAGTGGTGTTTGAGGTCAGGGCTTATGTGCAGAACATACACGTGATCATCTACCCCAACCTTCGCAAATTTTAGTAAAGTTTACTTTGTGCACCAGGCATTGTCATGCTGGGATGTTTCAGCGAAGAAAACTTGTATCCTAAACACTACCAAGACTTTCAATAAAATTTCGTGCGTCCGATTTGTCTGGCAACAGCCCAGGCTAACATATGGGCGTGATGATTAATCTTAGTAATTTCCTGGCTGATGGTGAACAAGGCTGATGCTGTTGATGTACTGACTGATTGTGTTTAGGTGGATATAAAGAACCAGGGCAAGACAGCCCTCCAGGTGGCTGCTCACCAGGGCCATATGGAAGTAGTGAAGGTCCTGCTGCAGGCCAACAGCAGCATCGAAGCCAAGGACGAAGACGGAGATGCAGCGCTGCACTACACAGCATTTGGGTGAATAGTCACCGGATTTAACAGTTTATTACTACAATATTTATCAGCATGTAGTTCCAGAATCCTATTATATATTTTTTGTATTTTTTACACTGTCTATACACAGTGCTGGCATCTTATTGGTTAGGATTTTTAGTAGCTAGATTTAAGCATGACAGAGAAACTGTGGGGTTAATACCATTATTGGGGGTCGGGGGGATTTTGGAGGCTCGTATTTGTCCAAACTTTCCACACATGCAATTGTTTCCATTTATTGTGATCATAGTTTGGCAAAGCCGAGTGTCTGTGCTCTTCATCTGTGCTGAGCTAGTTCAGTCTTTGCATCTTTTATTTTTTTAATGGAAAACTGGTTCAGATGTGTATTAGCTCATCTTGGAACTAATCCTGCATGTATTATATATATATGTGTGTGTGTGTGTGTGTGTAGCAACCAAGCCGAAATCACACGCCTCCTCCTGAGCAAAGGGGCCAATGTCAACCTATTGAACAACTCCATGTGTACAGCGCTCCACATCGCCGTCAACAAGGGCTTCACTGACGTAGTGAGAGTACTGACCGAGCACTCTGCCGACGTCAACCTGCAGGTAACACGCGCCCAAATACTCACACGTGCAGACACCCAATCCCTCTGGAGTGGTTCTACGAGTGGATTAACTTTAAGCATTCTATAAACTAGCAATCTGACTAGCAATCCATTAATCTGTCTGCTCTTCTACATATCTGTTTGTCTGCTTGTCAGGATTTCTGTCGATCTCATTCTTTTTCATCACAGAAAAAAGGGAAATGATTAACTCTGGCTTTACACGCTGTGCTTTCTTTGATTTATCTGCATCATTAAGGCCAATTAGCAAATTAGCCCATCTTCTGAATTTATTCTCAGCCATTCTCAGTGACACACTGCTGATTTCGTCTCGCACTGTTGAGCTGCTCTGTTCCGAGCCTCGCAGTCCACATTTTCCACTTGGACTGTGGGAGCTCAGCTGGAGTGGAAAGGCTCCCTGAAGGAGTTTTGGAATACACACAGACACACATGCATGCCAGCCTTGTCTTTTTTCTGTACTGTAAAAAGCCATAGACCTTGTCCTATTCTGTTCCCTGCTTACCCACAGACTGCACTGTATTATGTGGCAGTATTGTAGCATTATATAAATTCTTAGTGAACGTTTTCAGTGGATATTTATGTTCTCTAGTTAAGAGGCATGCACACAGGAAGTGATTTGCGCAAAGTGAATTGCTTAGTCCCTAAAAGTGTTGCCGGCTCTGGTTGCCTGGGTAACCCTTTTGCATGTTTCCTACATCCAAATATTTCCATATAAAACCATGAACAGTACTCAGATAGTCCCCTACATAAATAAATAAAATGTGTGAAACTTGAAAGAATCATGTTTCCAAGTTCATCAAGATCCCTTACGATGGTGCATTATGGTCTATCGCGCTCTGTTATGGTCATCAGGCCGGTGCTTATCCTGGTTTCTGTAACATGACACAACTAGTTCCTCCTGGATGGAGCGCTAGTCTATCGTAGGTGACCGTGCCAGTATTTACTGGTACCCATTTATACTGCTGGCTGGACAGAGGCACACTTGTGGTTAAGACCTTACCCATGGGTCTTAGCACGATAAGGGTCTGAGGGGATTTAAACTCATGGCCTACCGTTCATTAGCCCAGCTCCCCAACCACTACACCACCAGCACCATATAAATATAGACTCACGAAAAATGCCACCTGTTTGAGGACGCCGACATAGGGATCGCATTTCCGGTCATTATCCTTGTAAAACATTTGTGTGCGGATATAGATATGAAGCGGCAAAGTTGGGCTGCTTTCATGTTGATGTAGGAGGAATCATTTAACCCAACGGAAAATATTTTGAGAGCATCTGTCAGTCAAGAGTATCTTTAACCTCTGATTGGTAGTCGCTTAAATTGCGCCACCTGAAAGTTCAGCTTAGTTGAACTCCTCTTTGCTTCACTTAGGAAAATTCCACCTCTCATTGCTCATTTCACTGACTTTCATTTACTTTACTGCTTTCCATTTGCTTGAGGACTTGTAGGATTTCCAGGTGCACAGTTTTACACCAAACTGACCCGAGAATCAACACAAACTGGCATATAAACATCCAAAACACACCACTCAATAGAACTGGCAGCCGGAGTGGCCAGTTTTGTATAAATAATAGAAAATATGTTTCAGTGAAGTCATTAAAACCTGACAGGCAGTTGTTAGTGCATTTAATTCTCTGTTTTAGTGGTTTCAGGTTGCAGGTCTAGGTGTCTGGAGGTGTTGGTAGATGGACTGAGTGTAATATATCTTGTGATGGTACTAGTCTACTTAATGTCACAGAGTTACCAGTGTTTATGGTATGATGATATGGGGGACACCTGAAAAACTTTGTTTACTTGTTGTTGTTTTTTTTTTTATTTGTTTATTTTTAGATATTTGCTTCAGGGTGCAGTTCCTTTTATTTTGAGTTCCTCTAGGTGATCTTTGACCTATGCAGTCCTCAGTTGGGTGAGCCAGCACAACTCGAATGGGTGGAACTGGCATTCCTTTGCATGATTTTCTCTAGATTTCTGTAATGGTTGTTTGGGAGAGTGTTCACTGTAAAAAGTGTTTTTTTAAGTTAAACAGAATTTAGATGAGTTAAGTAGGTCTTACATCAAAGTAAAAAGTTAAATAAAATAGAAAGCTCCCTGCTTATTAAGAGTTCCTTGTTAGCAGTAATAAGTAATATGCCGACTACGCGTGTGATGTCAGGCAATAATGGCGCATTTCCTGTGCTCTGTCTGTCACAGAATATCAACCAATCAAAACGCTGTATTTTCTTTAGCGCCCACCTCCATCTCTCATGCCAGCCAAAAACAAATTGACTTTTAAAGTAAGTGGACAAATAGAGGAAGAGGCCCAGATGTCAGTTTCAGCAAATAAAAAGCAAATAGAGCAGGCATCTTAAGGTAAAATATGGCAGTGATCAGTCCAATGTGAAAGCACGTGTAATTCATGAGCTCAGAACGATGAGGTCGAGAGAGAGAGAGAGATAGCATTGATTGCCTGATAGGATGAAAGATCTTATTTCCAGTTGCTGGCAGCATTAAAAAGCTGATTCCACTGAAACTCAGGAACACCCGAGTCCTCCGGTGGAATCACAAGATGAGAAACACGAGAGCTCTTTTAAGCTACAGTACATTTTTCCCAGGTGCTTTAAATGGAGTCACATTACCTGAATGGTTAAAGCGTAAATACTGTTCTATGTTGCACTGGAGGTGCTTATAGCTGACAATTAATGGGAGATGTTGGCCACCAATAAGCAACAGTTTAACCACATGCTGATGCAACTCATTAGAGCTGACACACCACATAGATGGTATTAAGGGAATGTTAGAGGTGACTTCCATCCATAGGTAAGGTAAGTCTGTTGGGCTTTTACACCCGAGCCTAGTGACTCATCAGGTTTCTGTAGCGTGAAGCGACTAGGAGTTCAACTCCTCCTGGATGGGATGCTGGTCCATCGCAGGTTACCTTCCCAGTATTTTTTACTGGTACCCATTTATACTGCTGGGTAAACAGAAGCACATTTGTGGTTAACACCTTACCCAGGGGTCTTAGCATGGTGGGGGTCTCAAACGGGAATTCGAATCCACAACCTCCTGATCATGAGCCCAGCACCCTAACCACCACACCACTGGCCCCATGACTTCCACCCATAGGGGAACCCCAAATAAGGCACTTGTGCCGGTGATAGCCAGGGCCTGGAGGCATTATGTTTTTGGGTCCGTCTGTCCATCTGTCAATCTGGGCTATTCTTATAAACGAGAAATCTTAAGAACGCTTTGCCCCACCCCCCCCAACACGCACACACACACACACACACACACACACACACACAAAGAACCCGAATTTTGCCCCTAGGTGTGAGTGTGAATGGTTGTGTGAGTGTTGGTCCAGAAATGTGCAGGTTTAGGGTGTACCCAGCCTTCACCCATTGTCAGCTGAGATAGGCTTCAGCGTGACTGAGTGAGTGTTTGGGGAATACACTTTCTTTGTTAAGTTTGTAAGTGTTAGCCCTAAAATTAATCGATTAAAATATGTTTACTTTTCCATCCCCCTTTTTTAATGAATAATTGTAAGCCTTTGGATTTTTATTATTGATTCATCAAAATAGTAAACAGCATGTGCCATGTGAGAGAAGTGCTCATGTTTTGTGCATGAATGTTGGGTGTATATTCGCTATTTATAGGCGATAATATAATGGAGGTGTTATTACTGGCTGGGTTTCACATCAGCAACTTTTTTTATTAGTATAATGTAACACCCAAGTGTCACCTATTTTCCTCTTTTTTTCAGATGCGCTTCTGAAATATTTTAATCACACCCCTGCAAATCCTGGGTTTTAATTCTGTGGATTTCTTTTGTTCTTTCTTTCTTAAATAAAAAAAACATCTTGAAGATAAGGTATGCAGTTTGGGTGCCAGTGTATGTAACACTGTGATAAAATCTGGCCCAAGGCACCAAACTGTTCAGGACCAGCTCTGCTATTCATGAATATATGAAGAAAGTCTTTACTAAATGTGGGAATCAAAGGTTTTAGCGAGGTGACGCACTCTGACTGGCCACTTTATTGGGAGCATGTGGGGAAAAATGTGATCTCAGAGGCTTTGGCATGACTGTGGCATAGTTATTAGTGGCAGATGGGTTGAGGATTTCAGACATAACTGATCTTCTGGGATTTACAAGCACAACAGTCCCTAGAATGTAGTCAGAATGGTGGACCAAAAAAAAGAACCAAAAAGCAGTAGTGAGCATGGCAGGCAAATGGCTTGTTTATGAAAAAGGTCAGAGAAGAATGGCCAGATTGCTTCAAGCTATCAGGAATTCACATTCTTTTTACAGCCACGTCAAGCAGAAAAGCATCACAGAAATCACAGCAGATCGAACCTAAAAAAGAAAATAAAAGGAAAGCCTCCCAAACTCTCCTTGTACAATAAAATATGTATATTTTCATTATCAGGTGGTTTTTACTTATATTTTCAATGTTACAATCTGCTAAAATGCGTTAGATTGTTTGCACTAGCCTATTTGAAAATGCCGCCATTTGTAGTCTGTGGCCATGTCAGTTCATATAAGGCAAGATAACAACAAAAATAGTAGTATACAGATATTAAACTAACAAATCATATATGAAGTAGTCAACTTCTGAATAAAATAAAACTTGGCACATCACATAATTATGTTTACATGCATCAGACCTGTCAAAAGAAATCAAAAAATACAGTGATGCAGTGATGATTATGCACTTAACTAAATGAAGATAAATCAGAAACCAAGTACTATTCAAGTATTAATTTCATAGTATTAACATATTTTTGAATTTCTTTACTCGCTAAGCTATTTCATATGGTTTGAAGTTCATTCATGCTATGCAAAAGTTAAAAAAAAAAAAAAAGGTGTTTTCAGTTTTTTTTGTTTATTAGCCATACTTTTACCTCAATATACGTGTCGAAATGATTTTTTTTTTTTGTTCTCATTTTATACAATAGCATTGTTAAATACATTTTCTCCAAAAAATTATAGAGAAAAATTTGATCGGATGTATTACTTGATTTAATTTTTTTCCACGAAGAAGCCCTGTTTGGCTTCCTCCTCCCATTTAGGGTCTTTCTGCTTTGTGCTTTCTCAGTTGATTTGACTCCACCTCTTATATGATTCATTTTGTAAATTCAGTTCCAGAGGGCTTCTCTGTTTTTGATTTCCAGGACTCCTATGGGGACACACCTTTGCACGATGCAATCGCCAAGGACTTCCGGAGCATCATTGAGATCCTGACCGTGGTGCGCAACATTGACTTTACGCAGCAGAACAACCGTGGGTTCAACCTCCTGCACCATGCAGCTCTGAAGGGCAACAAACTGTAAGTCCTTATACTGAAGCTTCTGTATGTGTATGCTGATATTAGCTTATGTTTCAAGCAGTTTGATTTACTGTCTGAAACAGACCCCGTCTTTCATGGCCAGGCACGCTGTTATAGGAACAGTGCTGTAATCGTGTAATCGATCAGGATTGCAATTTAACATCATGTATTTTTGTCCATTTATTAATCTTAAATGTTGTGAAACAAGTTAGTTTGTTGTGACAACTATTAACTGTTGTTTAACTGCCTTTCTTTTTCCGATCTTCTATTAGCTGCTCTATCTATAATAGCTTGTCACATTATCAGGAAACCAGGAAGTGCTAACAATAAAGCCTCTTTCCTTAAATAAACTCTCTTTAACTCTGAAATTTCACCAGTAAACTATTTGGACACATTTTTAACAATGTTTACTATTAGGCTTGTGTGGTGGAGCGTCTTTCATATAAATTTATATAGTTATTACTGTAGGAGTGATAAAAAGAAAAGTTTTATTAATATTAGCCTGTGATTTTAAATAATCATTATTAATCAGTAGCTTCAGACCAGTTAGAATCAGGAAATCAACAACACCCACTCGCTCATTTGCCGAACAAATTAATCCTATTAGGATCGTGTGGAGGCTGTTGCCTATCTCAGCCGACACTGGGAGAAGGCAGGGTGCACCCTGAACAGCATGCCAGAACATTGCAGGGCAACACACACAACCATTTACACTCACATTTGCCTAGGGGTAATTTGGAACAGCCAGCTGGACTAACGTGCATGTCTTTGAACTGTGGGAGGAATCCGGAGTACCCAGAGGAAACCAAAACAATCACGGGGAGAATATGCAAACGCCGTACAGAACCACCCGAGCTCAGGAATCGAACTCGGGACCTTCTTGGCCACTAAGCCACCATGATGCCTGAAATCATCAACACTGTTATATAATTTCCTTTCACATAAACACTTTCTATTTACAAACTCATGTCTGTCTGTGTCTCCATCCATCCATCCATACATCCATATATACATACAGTACATACTAGGCATGTAAATCGGCTATCGATACTGCGCTCGTGCATCAAACATCGACGTACAAGCGATAATCGAGCAATATCGAGCAAAATAACACAAAAATCTTAAAGAAAATGTGAAAACAAATCAGCGCCTTCGATGGCCGCTTCTCTCGCCCAACATCTCGCGATTTGTGTTGAATTGTGTCATGTGGTATGAGGAATCCTTCACTGCATTAAGGGGAATTTTTTCCCCCTTTATATTTGGTTAATGTGATGTACAGGTTTATTTCTCAAAATTCAAATGCTGGAGCACCAACACCGTCTGCAGAACTCATTCAGAAATAATTAAAAGCTGCTCCCTTAATGAGGTCACGCCACCATCCCCTCTTCGTTTCTCATTTAAACCAAAATAGTGCCGTAACAAATACAAGCCGATTGCCGGTTCTGAGCAGAAAATAGGTGAAAAATGCCATAAAATTGGATTGAATCGCACCAAATCTACGGGAATCATTATCAGAAATTATCGGTAAGTAAGATTTCATTATCGATACAAGCTGTCACGGGTCCAGTCGAGCAATTATTCGATAGTTTTATCGATCATTACAAGCCTAATACATACGTACCTACATACATGCATACACCAGTCAGCCATAACGATATTCAGTGATATCCCCTGAGTCTTAGGTGAATAATTGTTTTAGTATATACTACACAGTAACATAAGAAAGGAAACTTAAATGAGTTTGTGGGGTGGCTAATGTCTCTTAGTATATTCGACACCGCAATGGGTGTGTGCTCACTTTGGATGGGTTAAATGAAGAAGTCAAAGTTTCCCTTGTGGAATTAATACAATATAAAAATAAAAAGATGCCATTAAGACTCCTGGAGGCTCTGCTCGGAGCACGCGGAGCTCAACTGACCTGTTCCTGTAATAGTTTATATATTTTATATATTTTCCCCCCCAGGCTTGGTGGGTGTCTCTGATTTGAATTGTCCTGTAGACATTCCCTTTCAGGGACAATTTAGCGACGTCCACCTTGCCTTCTGCTAATAAGTGTTAATCATTCCGAGATGGTGAACCAATCAGATTGTACCATTTCTATGTAGTATGTACAGCTCTGGAAACAATTGAAACCACTATTAATGGGGATTCATGTGCAAGGTAACACAGTCTGATTATAAACTAGAGATTAAATTAGGCTCACTTTGTACTGCATGTGCTATTTGGAAACAGTGTTTAAGATGTATTAAGGAAGGAAGGGAGTTTTTAACTTAATGCCTCTTGTGAGGCCAATTTAGAACCTCCACACATCCGCACCTGACGCTAATCTAATACTGCAAGATATATTTAGGACCATAAATTCATAAAGCTAGTATTCCTAAGGGCAAGTGCATATTAGTGTATCTAACACTGTAGTAGCTCCATCACTTGTGTTCCACTGTCGAATTTTTTTTTCCTGATAATTGGCCTTTGTGTGTGTGTGTGTGTGTGTGTGTGTGTGTGTGTGTGTGTGTGTGTGTGTGTGTGTGTATAAAAGACTCTCTGTCTTCACTAACACTGTGATTTAGTACTTCCAGACAGTCCGACACAATGACTGTCATTTTCTAATAGACGGTCTCCTCTGCTTATATAATTATCGTCCTGAGGTTAGTCCTGTAGTTTGTTAATGGTACCGGCTGTCCGATGACTCCCTGCTTTTCTTCAGTAGTTTAATCTCGACCTCAGACTCGCTGCCCACGGACTGTCTGTTGTTTTCAATACACAGCTATCACAGTCTTGCCAGTTATAATCTTCTCAGTTCCCCTGAGTGTAGACACGTCTCTGTGCTAGTTTTTATAAGGCCATCATGGAAGCATTTTACAGAAGCACGTAACGTATTCACAAAGCAGAAACACAAAGCTTATGAGGTTAAGGGATTTCTCTTTGAGTTTTGTGGTGTTTTTGATTATGCTGTTGTGTATTTATTGGTTTGTTGTGTATTTGGTTTGGTAGTTGTGTATTTATTGGATTGTTGTGTATTTATTGGTTTATTGAGTTATTATTTATTTATTAAGGTAATATTTATTAAGTCACACTGGATAAGAGTGTCTGTCAAATGCTGTAAATGTATTGATTTGTTGTGTATTTGGTTTGGCAGTTGTGTGTTTATTGGTTTGTTATGAATTTGGTTTGTTGTGTATTTGGTTTGGTAGTTGTGTATTTATTGGTTTGTTGTGTATTTGGATTGGTACTTGTGTATTTATTGGTTTGTTGTGTATTTGGTTTGGTCGTTGTGTATTTATTGGTTTGTTGGGTATTTATTGGTTTGTTGTGTATTTGGTTTGGTCGTTGGGTATTTATTGGTTTGTTGTGTATTTATTGGTTTGTTGTGTATTTGGTTTGGTCGTTGGGTATTCATTGGTTTGTTGTGTATTTGGTTTGGTAGTTGTGTATTTATTGGTTTGTTGTGTATTTGGTTTGGTCGTTGTGTATTTATTGGTTTGTTGTGTATTTATTGGTTTGTTGTGTATTTGGTTTGGTCGTTGGGTATTTATTGGTTTGTTGGGTATTTATTCGTTTGTTGTGTATTAGGTTTGGTCGTTGGGTATTTATTGGTTTGTTGGGTATTTATTGGTTTGTTGTGTATTTGGTTTGGTCGTTGGGTATTTATTGGTTTGTTGTGTATTTGGTTTGGTCGTTGGGTATTTATTGGTTTGTTGCGTATTTGGTTTGGTCGTTGGGTATTTATTGGTTTGTTGTGTATTTGGTTTGGTCATTGTGTATTTATTGGTTTGTTGTGTATTTGGTTTGTTGTGTATTTATTGGTTTGTTGTGTATTTGGTTTAGTTGTGCATTTATTGATCTGATTGTTGTGTATTTATTGGTCTAGTTGTGTATTTAATGGTGTATAGTGTATTTATTGGTTTGTTGTGTATTTATTGGTTTGTTGTGCGTTTGGTTTGGTTGTGTATTTATTGTTTTGTTGTAAATTTTTGTTTGGTTGTCATGTGTTTATTGGTTTAATTGTTGTGTATTTATTGTTTTGTTGTGTATTTATTGGTTTGGTTGTTGCCTATTTAACGGTTTGTTGTGTATTTGGTTTAGTTGTGTATTTATTGATCTGATTGTTGAGTGTTCATTGGTCTAGTTGTGTATTTAATGGTGTATAGTGTATTTATTGGTTTGTTGTGTATTTGGTTTGTTGTGTATTTATTGGTTTGTTGTGAATTTTTGTTTGGTTGTGATATATTTATTGGTTTAATTGTGTATTTATTGGTTTGTTGTGTATTTATTGGTTTGGTTGTTTTGTATTTAATGGTTTGTTGTGTATTTGGTTTGTTGTGTATTTCTTGGTCTGTTGTGTATTTATTGTATTGTTGTGTATTTATTGGTTTCTTGTGTGTTTGGTTTCACTGCTGGGAATTTTGAACTGAGCCGCAGTAATAAACACTGTTTCCAAAAGTATATTACAGAAATCAGGCTTAACAAACTATGAGTTGAACCCTGAACTCTGAACCCTGAAAGAATGGTGGAAATATATTTTTAAATTCATACAAAATTTTCAAAAATATAGCATTTTAATTTAATGTTCGGTGATGATCAGTTTAATGAGTTTGGGTTTTGGGCACAAGATAATGAGAAACTCAGGATTAAATCATTGAAGGAAATCCACAGCAAGCAGGTGACGTTGATGGTCAGGTACCATGGTAACAGATCTAGAGTTAGCGCTCTTTATTTATCTGAGGGTGAACAGACTTTGAGTTTTACTAAAGCTGCTTTCTGGAATCATGGTCTGAAACCTGAGCTTTTTTTAGTACCATATTCACACTCCCTGATAGACATCACTAAAAACAGCCCCGGTGTGGTTTACCAGTCTCAGGCAGGGGTTCCCGGCAATGTTGAGATAAGAAAAAACAATGGTACCCCATTCTGGAGCACATGGCTTGTGAGTCAGGCCATGTTTGGGTTAAATGCTGAGGTTAATTCCTTTGTTGCCGTTGATGTTTACCATCACATTAGTAACACGAAATGTTTAAGGTAACCACACTTCTTTTGTCCTCACTTCCACAAAACCCCCTGAAAGCCACATGTTCTAGTTGAGTTGTAATGAAAAACCCAGATCTGTATGGTGGAAAGCAGGAACATCTCTGGAGATGTCTGTCTTTTAGGCTTATTTTAGCTGCTGTGCCAAAAAGTCCCAATTAGCCTCTTGTTTTGTCGAGTAGTACAAGTGTGTCACTGTTGGAATTTTTTTTCTTGTGTGGAGTCTGAGATAGGGCACTAACTGGAGCACACACAGTTATTCATTGGGGACTTGTCCTGCCACTTTACCCATCTAGATACTCCTGTACAACCTACACATCTGTAGGTTACTCCTGGACCACCACCACCCCCCATTTAAATATAAAATATAAATGTAGTGACGATAAATAATGTGTAAAGTATCGGTGCAGTATGCACACGAAGATGTGCAGTGAGTGTGGTTGTTGTGTGTGCAGAGTAGTGCAGGGTGTACAGAGAGTTCAATTCGTGTGTGTAACAATCATCTGAGGTAGAATATAATGATCATGTGTAGGGTAGGTCTACAAAGTCCAGGTACTGGGTGTTCTGGTTGAGGGCCCGAATGGCCTGCGGGAAGAAGCTCCTCGTCATTCGCTCACGGTTTGCTTTCAAGGAACGGAATTGTTTCCCTGACCGCAACAGACAGAAGAGTCCATTGTTGGAATGGCTGAGGTCCTTTCTGTCCTTGGTCATCTTCCTGGCCTTGGTCCAGCATCGCTTGTTGTATATATTGTCCAGGTCGGGAAGCTCGATACAGATGGTACGCTCATACACTCTTTTAAATTAAAGAAATCTTATCTCAGTACCGTTACACTTTCAAAATGATCAAAACTTTGGGGAGGGGGTGGTCATAACGTGATGGTTTCTTGACATTATGTCATCAATGGCATCATCAAAACGAATTCACACTGGTGATGATATACTGGTGTATATAGTCACTGCAACATCTAACAGTATAGTGAAAGATATAACATCAACAGTTCAGGAAAATAATAAAAATCAAAAATTAGAAATTACTGAGATGATTAAAGGATCTCACCCCTCTGTGTCTGTACTTTATGGATCACAGCCATGTTGAGATATTTCTCTAGCAACTTTGCACATCTTGACAGTGCTGTATTTGCCCTTCTGTTCTTGTTAGAACTGTTCAAGCTCAGTTAAATTGGATGGTGATCGTTGCTGGACTGCAATATTAAAATGGTTCTACAGATTTTCAACCAGGCTTAAGTCTGGGCTCAGACTGAGCAACATACGTGGGTTAAATCTGGCCCACCTATTATTTATTTATTTATTTATTTATTTTTGCCCCTTGAGAGCTTTCAAAGTATATGATTATCATAAATTCCTTGCATCAAGCATTACCATGAAACGTAATTCATCATCCATCCACTAGGTGGTGGCAACCTATTTTAAGTAAACCGCTAGTCATTCATGACTCAAGAAAGACTGCAAGCTAGCTTGTTGCCCTTGCGTGTTGTCATGAATGAACAGTGAGTAAAGGAAAAGTGGACAGACACCTAAATTAACCATTTTGCCCTGCAGATTTCATGGCTGTCCGTTTTTAATAGATGTTCAGGGATTACTGGGCGATGAACTGGAAATTTGGTGATGTGGCCCTTAGTGAAGATGACTTTGACACCTGTGATCTAGAACATTACTGATGCTGGTGCAATTATTGCACTCGAGATTACTAAAACAAAAAAGCTAGAATTCATTGCAGACCCTGCAGTGGCCTGGGAGTATGTTCAGGATGTACTGCGCCTTCACTTAGTATCTGCTGAGGTAGGATACATCCTCCCCGCAACCCCAATAGGGTTAAGTGGTTCGGTAAATGAATGAATGAATGCCGCTATAAGTCTTCAGCTTTACGGCGCTCACACGATACCGATCATGATCCCAGTTTGAGCCGATCATATTCCAATGTTTCAGCTGATTTTGTTCCATTATGCAACAATTTTTTCGGATGTTTCATCCGATGTTATTCTGATGTACAGTGTACCGATGTCACTTCATTTGTACCGATGTTGTTTTGATGTGTCTCCGAAATTGTATTAAAAAAATGCCCAAATTTACCAAGAATGTGACCGATATTGTTCCCATTTTTTCTGCATTTTATACTAATGTTACTCAAATCGTTTCTGATGTTTCGCCGAAGTACTCCAAAAACACACAAAAAAAGCAACAGCATTTTTTTCAACACTTCCAAAATATTTGACTTTTCCCCCACAACTTTCCCCCAAAATTCTACAATGTCCTCCAATGTGCACTGATGTTTTCCTTTGTGTGCCGATGTTCTCCAATGTAACATGGAAATATGATCGGGGCAAATTGGGATCATGGTAGGTGTCATGTGATCATACCTTTACGGTCAGTGGTAAAAATAGTGTTTAAGCTGGAGTGTTCCTTCACGTTTTTCTACGCACTGATGTTCACTGATGAAGCCTGGCGGTATGGAAACGCATTACACGCGTATATAGATTTAATGTACTGTGTGTGATATTACTTTTTCACATACAGTAAGTTGAGGAATGCACACACACACACACACACACACACACACACGAAGAGTCCTTTGACTGGCCCTGTCGCTGGCTCTTGTACTCTGGACACCCTGCAGTGACAGCCTTTTCCTTGTATGGGGAGAACGATGCAGAGTTCTCAGAGGGCGAGAGAAATACGGAGGAGGGGCAGAAAGAAAATACACACACTCGGGCCAGAAAAAAGTCATAAAACAAATGTTAGATTTGTTCTGGCAATGGTCATATATGTGGTACTGTGGGTGAGCATCTCTGTTCTCCCAGTCATTTGCCCCACATCAAACACTGAGAGACAGAAAGAGAGAGAGAGAGAGAGAGAGAGAGAGACGTTTACCAGAAAAAATGATTATAAGCTATATTCTTTTAGCTTACGGATTTTATTTTTTTCTCCTTGTCCCTTCTCATCGCGCTAGCATCTCTCAGTTCTGCATATTTCGCTCGTCTTGTTTATAAAGCATAAAAAAAAGAAATTGCTCTCTGATTCTCATCACATTCCCATGCTACAGTATCTGCTTCACGGCGAAGCAAAGTACGTGAGTTGTTTCGTTTTGCGTGGAAGGTGTTTGTTTATTTTCTGAGAGGAAATGGAAAAAGCAGTTGCCCCGCATTTCTCAAAGCGCTGTGGGAAAGTGAAGGGGGGGAAAGAGCAAGAGAGAAATTGTCTCTGAGAATCTCATCTCCGCTGAGCTGCAGCCGGTCAAAGGGCAGACGAACATGGAGCTGCACTCAGGGTATTTTAGGACCTACGTATATATCTGGCTAGTAAACAGAAGCTGATTGGCACCCAGTGTCGATATAACTGTCTGAGTCTGAACACTCTAACACAAAAAAATAGGCTTGTGCAACCTTAGGAGAGTAAACACACACACACACACACACAGTTCCTGCTGGTTCCAGAGAAAAGTGGAATGTAATCATCTTTGCTGGCTCAGTTTTGGTTCACGCCCAATCCGCAGTTTTCCTCATTAGGGGATACACGTGCTACCCTTCCACACCCACATTAACATTTCATGCTCGCCTGTGTGCTGCTGCTGCTGCTGTGATGGTTTCGAAAGAGAGGAGAGATTGATGGAGTGTAAGGGAGCAGGAGGTGTAGGACAAAGGCAAGGCCTTCCTTTTCTGTTGGGAGGTGGGAGAGATGAGGAGTCAAAAAAAGATTGATGATATTAGCACTGAGGGAGTAGCGCTCCCTTGGTTCACTGCATACACCCTGAATCACTGTATGGTCTTTATGTTCTTGCTTTCTCTTCGTTCTTTTCTTCCTGTCTTTCTTTTTTGAGTAATTCATACCCACCGATTACCTTTTTTTTTCTACAGATGAATTCAAAATGAATATTAATCTTTCTTTCTATTTTTCTTTTCTTACTCAATCTACAACAATCAGCCATAACATTAACACCACCTGATTGGTCTGCAGCAAGGCAGCCCCATACACAGCATGCTGCAGTGCACTGTGGGTTCTGACTTCTTTCTACAGCCAGCATTAACAGTTTCAGCAGATTGTGCTACAGTAGTTCTTCTATGGGATCAGAACAGACGTGATAGCTTCACTCCAGGTTTATACAACTGAACAATTGAGGGTTAAGGGCCTTGCTCGAGGGCCCACCAGTGGCAGCTTGGTGATACTGGTGCTTAAACCACCAACCTTCAGACTAGCAACCCAGAGCCTTAAACACTAAGCCACTACTACCCATGTCAGAGCCATCATGCCCCTATGGAGAGGAATAGACCCTGTCTTTAAGCCACCACAATGTGGCCCTTGTGAAAGTCATTCAAGTACTAATGTTTGCTCATTTTTCCTTTTTTTAACATACCAACTTCAAAAAGTGACTGTCCACAATTATGGGCAAAATGTCATGACAATGAAGTCTTAATCACAAACAACACCCTAATTTCATCCTAGGTTTTCATCAACTTATCTTTGACCTATGTCAGTGAGGTTGTAAACTCTGCTGGAGGTGGTTGTCCTATATTTTTCAGTTACTATTGGGGACAGAAAGTTATTGCTGTTTCCTGCTACCGCAAGGTTTAATGTACATAACTTCTTTGACGGAGAGGGTGGTGTACGTTAGCGAACATTTTAAACTTAAATAACCTAGAAAAGGAAAGGACATTTCAAATGAAAATGTAACCATTATGTGGCAGGCATCTCAAGGTACATATCACATCCCCAGAAGTAAATAATACATTAAAATGACTTGAACACAATCTAGGTTTATTTATGTCTCGCCATGGCATTCAGTTTCTGGGGACGGAATTGGGGAAAAAAGTCTGACTTTTCTCTTCTGGAGTGGTTTAGTGGGGTAACATTATCTTCATTATTTCTCTTAAATGTGTTACATTATGATAGGAGGAAAATGAACAAGAAACACAGTTTGATAAGAGTTTGGATCTTTATTCCACTTTGCACACATTTAAGACCGAAAGTGTTGAATCGCCCTGATCGCTTCTTGCTCAGTACGTCCCACTTCTTTGCAGGTGCTGCTGTAATGAGATACTAATGAGATGTTATTCACTTCACCTGTCAGTGTTTATAATGTTTTTAATGTTATGGCTGATCTGTGTGTGTGTGTGTGTGTGTGTGTGTGTGTGTGTTACAATATATACACACATATACATTCAGTTTAGTTGTCTTCTGTGGTCTTCCAGGTCTTTTGGTGTGGCTGAGATCGACAGTGTACTCCTTTTTAAGAACGTACCAAATTGTTGTAGTTTCTCCCATCTCTCTCTCTCTCTCTCTCTCTCTCTCTCTCTATCTCTCTCTCTCTCTCTGTTTGTCTCTGTCTCTCTCTCTGTCTCGCTCTCTCTCTCTCTCTCTCTCTCTCTCTCTCTCTCTCTCTGTCTCTCTCTCTCGCTTTCTCTCTCTCTCTCT
>JAQMYF010000012.1:14673331-14700884 GCA_030014195.1 Neosilurus mollespiculum | reverse complement strand
CTTTTCTTTTGTCTTCTCTTTTCTTCTCTTGTCTTTTCTTCTCATTTCTCGTCTCTTTTCTTCTTTTCTCTTCTCTTGTCTTCTCTTCTCTTGTCTTCTCTTCTCTTTTCTTCTCTTCTCTTCTCTTCTCTTTTCTTCCCTTCTCTTTTCTTCTCTTTTCTTCTCTTTTCTTCTCTTTTCTTCTCTTTTCTTCTCTTTTCTTCTCTTTTCTTCTCTTTTCTTTTCTCTTCTCTTCTCTTTTCTCTTCTCTTTTCTTTTCTCTTCTCTTTTCTCTTCTCTTCTCTTCTCTTGTCTTCTCTTTTCTTTTGTCTTCTCTTCTCTTTTCTTTTGTCTTCTCTTTTCTTCTCTTGTCTTTTCTTCTCATTTCTCGTCTCTTTTCTTCTTTTCTCTTCTCTTCTCTTCTCTTGTCTTTTCTTCTCTTTTCTTCTCTTCTCTTCTCTTCTCTTCTCTTCTCTTTTCTTCCCTTCTCTTCTCTTCTCTTTTTTTCTCTTTTCTCTTGTCTTCTCTTCTCTTGTCTTTTCTTCTTTTCCCTTCTTTTCCCTTCTCTTCTCTTCTCTTTTCTTCTCTTCTCTTTTCTCTTTTCTTCTCTTCTCTTTTCTTCTCTTCTCTTCTCTTTTGGGTGTCTGTTTAATTCTTTGGGGTTCACGATACTAAAGATGTTTCTATGATGTGTGATGATCATCACTGCGTTTACTTTTGCTAAGCCACTGCTGGAACAAATGCAATGGCAAATTTGAAAAAATGTTGAATTTGATGATAATTGTATTGAATTTGTACACAAAGTAAAAAAGATTTAATAGTAGGATAATAATCAGTAAGCTGTTCCTGTTAAGATAAATATTCAACTGATTTAATGTATTTAAATAGAATAGAACTAACTGAATATGTTAATTATTTTTTATGTCATTCGCAGATCATCATCGTTCTCTATACTTATTTACTAGAATAGGTGCATTAAGAGTTAAACCCATGTGGTGGTAAGGAATAAGAATTAATATGAATATTTATGTACTTCCTGAAAGTGGAGCTCCTAAAATGTTTGCATGTGTAAATTTACAGAAACACGCATACGCAAAGTACGAGTGCAAGTGCACTCAGCGCAGACGTAGTGGTACGTACGCACCTGAGTGGGCACGTGAGCGTGGACGCGACAACTAAGTTGTTGCAATCTGGCTTTGTGACGTTTGCGTAAGTATGGAGCTCCGCTATCAATGATTGTTCTAGTACATACTAATGTTGGGACAATCCGTCCAAAGCTCGAGTAATTTATTAATAAGAGCTGATTACTAATGTATCGATCACAAATATTCTGGCTCGGGTCGCTATTATTTTATTCATCACAAAACAATAAAAAACATCCACATTTTGCGTCTCTGCTGTGCTGCTGTTGGTGTTCAGTTTGCGGCATGTTGGACTTGCTGTGTGTTGCGCGGTGTTGAAGGGAGCGTTTGTATTTCTATTTGTACAGACAACACAATATTCTTTAAATTACAAAGATATCACTCTAGCCGGATCAAGAACTTGCTCAACCCAACCACTGATAACTGGTACACTGCCGGGTCCCAACATTACTCTATACTACACAGTAGGGGTGCCGGGAAAAAATCGATTCTACGTCTGAATAGCGATTCTTATTTATCAGCATTCTAAATCGATTCAGTTTTTCAAGAATCGATTTTTAAGATCACGTTTTTTTGAACATTTCCTACCTTACTCACAGCGCGTACGTTTGTCCAGACGTGGCCTCCGTAGTGAATTGTTCCAGTGAGTGGCGGCTCCAGAACTAGCTTTTAGCCTAGCTTTGACATGGATGAGGAAAAATAAATACAACCAGCGCCGTCTTTGCTGAAGGCAAATGCTTGTACTTCGGATTTTACATTTTCTGGGTAAGAAGGAGCTTGACATGACATGTGCGGTGCTCAAAATAAAAGTCAAGTATTTCGGGAACACTTCAAATCCCTGATCCCACATCTTACACCATCACCCGGAGCTAAAAGAACCGGATCAGCAGCACAACCAACTCCTGACCAACGCACCTCCATCACTTCACTAAACTCCCAACCGACTCTGAAGGAGCAAAGCAGATCAGTTCATCTATAAAACCAGCCATCTAGTAATATAATTTCTTTCTCTCTTATAGAAGAGTCGTTCCTAGCTTATAGACGAATGTAGTTACTTGTGAAATTGGCTCCCTTTATTTGTAATGGTTATGAACCAAACATCGGTTTGAATCCAGAATCGATTCTGAATCGATTTGTCACCCCAAAAATCGGAATCGAATTGAATCGTGAGTTTTTGTTAGATTCACATTCCTACTACACAGGAGTAAGAGCAAAAAAGTTTACTAAAATTAAAACTTTATGGTTAATTATTGCATTTAAAATGATGTTAATGACTCTGTGATGGCCTGGCGAGCTGTCCAGGGTGAGCCCCGCCCTCGCCCAGAGTCAGCTGTGATGGGCGCTTGCTTCCCTGTGACCCTAATTAGGATTAAGCGGTTCAGAAAATGACTTATGTTAATGATGGCGCCGCCTGTACGTGGATAAAAAACTGGAGCTTCATTGATGTTGCTGTCTCTACGAAAACCCATTTAACGAGCCTGTGAGATTAGATCATGCTCTTTGGGGCGATTAAAACGGGGCAGAGATAAAGTGGTAATGATTCGTTCCACGTAAATTCTGCTAAAGGCAGGAAATGACTTTAATTTTTTTTTTTTTTGCAAACGAATTCCAGACCCGCCTTCAGAGATGATTTGTGTAAGTCTGTTTAGATTAGAGCTTTCCATGTGGACTACCAGTACCGGAGGTGGTACCAGTAGGACTGGAATTTTCGACGGTTCTTAGCGTCAAATACTTTCCTTCTAAATCTTGTTGCTTTTTTAGTATTTTTTGGGGATTTGTTTTCAAGTGCAGTAGGTTCAGCAACTCATGGTGTATGAGCTGATATCCTAGCAGTGGAGGAACCAATCAGAGCGCACCATTGCTCATGTCCAGGGTGTCGATGAGCAGTAATGTAATCACTGATGTTTTTCGGTGTTAGTGTTTACATCAAACCTGTGATTATAAAGGATTTTTGTTTGAACATGGTACCCCTGTGCTTTTCCTCTGACTGGGGCACAGACTTGTTTTCACTCCAAGTCCAGTTTCCTTCTTCCTGCTTGTTGTAGTTTGATCTGTTGATCCACTTCTCCAGTCTGTCTTCAGTCTGCTTTCCTCCGTGCCACAATTCCTTTGCAGGGTGTCAAACACAGAGGTCATGACCTTTCATCCTCCTTGACTTAACTCTTGACACTGGCGAACACGTGCTGGTCAGCGTGTGTTTATATACCCTTGGGTGGTCTAAACGTCCCGGATCTTCATTTGAGTGGTTGTTTGCTGGTACGGGAAATGGTAGCCACCAGTGATATTACTTTAGCTCATACTGACAGCTTATTTTTGTTTAACTCTACAATATAATGGAAATGTATCTGTATATGTTTTACAGTAAAAGCCCTGCTGTAGGTGATGTTACTGCTAAACATTAAAAGCAGGCGCGTGGCTGGTGCAAAGAAAGCGCTTGCTGCATCATCCAGAGATTGCGATTCTAAACCCAGACTGTACCACGGCCGTCCACGGTCAGGACAGCAAATTGGCCGTGTTAACTTGTTAGGAGAGACGGCATATTCTCACTGGCATGTCCGTCACAGCAAGGCTAGCCAACATGTTAGAGTGTTTTGATACTTATTTTATTGCTTGGTGTATGCAAAACCTAGCTTTTTACCTTTCGTGTGAGCAACGCAGAAGGTACCATGATGCACCAGTTTTCATTCTGCAGGAAGCTGTGTGTTTTTCGTAGTCCACGGATGCAGACTCGGTCCTAGTAAGTTATTATTATCTTTCGCGTGAGCTCTATATTGTTCTTGTTATTATTACTAGACATTTGAGAGCTTACAGAAATTGTGCTGACGTAAAGTAATATTACGAGACTGCATTGGAACTTTCCAGTAGGTCTAACGCCGGGATCTAATTAGACAACAGCTTCGTCTTCAGGTTAGACAGAGCATGCGTGTGTCCGAAGACTCGGAGGAGGTAAGTTTGTAAATTCATGTTTCTCCACTAATGACATAGTAACTAATGTCCTGACAGTAGTAACGTTATTAGTAGTATAAGCAGAAACACATCATTCAGGAAACGTAACCTAATGTTAGGTCCAGTTATACAAGAACATTATATGTATATCATTACATCAGTTGGTGCCGAGTGAAAGGTCAGTGAATGTGTGTTCGCTCCAATCGTTTGTATTATTGGACATAAAATTAATTCGTGTTAAAATTTTTAAAATAGTGTGTGTGTGTGTGTGTGTGTGTGTGTGTGTGTGTGTGTTAGGGTTCCATCCGCCCCCAAAAATTGAAAGTTTTTTCGATCTTTCTGCGACTGCTCTTCGTTGTTCCCACATGAGTTCTGAGTCACCGTGAAAAAACTGAAGAAATACGAAGAATGTTGGAGGTTATCCTATGCTAACACATCTGGAGTGCGATCTGGTATTTTCTAAAACAATCTGTAGTATTAATGAATTATCAATCTGATTGTGGCAGCTTACTCTTGGAGAGGACATTCTGACCTTAAGTGAAATTTTACTTTAAAATTACAGAACACGTCTAAAAACAGAAGAAATATTAAACATGAAACTGCGGTTTATTCGACCACATTTATCAAATCACAGCTCCAAAAGAAACTCGATACTGAAAAACATATCTTATTTAAGGGGCACCAAAAAAAACAAAAAATAAAGACAAGGATGATGCACTCTTCTGTGATATGAAGAACTTTTCTGCGATATGTACATCTATTTTAATTAAATACTGTGGTAACTATGTACATTGCCAAAAAAGATTATAATATTTGTGTCTATTAAATGATATTGCACTAGATTTCAGTATGAATTATATATATATTTCTTTTAAATCTCAATATTTGCCTTGGTATATGTTTAAAAAATGAAAACTAAAATATGAACTTTCACAACTGAACCAAAGCCACATGGACTCTGTGGCGATGACACAGTGTTAAATATTTTAATGTTTTTATTTGTTATTGTCGGTAAACAAGCCATTAATGAGCTTATGGTTTATTGTATTTATACTTTTCTCAACTTTAAATAAAGATTATTATAATATTATGTATATGAACTGAAATAATGTTACGTTTTGATGCTCATGAAGTTGGCAGGTAATGTGCAAGCGTAGGATATTATTTGTCTGAGCTAAAATTTTACAAGAGGTGTTAGGTAGGACATTAGTACAAAATGTTTTCGTGGGTGGATCTGAAGGGGTAGGGGCGGATGAATCACCCTAGTGTGTGTGTATATATGTATGTATGTATGTCTATATATAAAATATTTATTTATTTACATGCTGCTAGGTTCGATAGATATAAGATCTGAAACTGAGACAGGAAAGCAAATTGATGCTGTATCAGTGTTGCCTGATTTAGGTTTAGTGGGGAATGTCATGGGGGAATTCGAGAGGCCACGAGCAGACAAATACAAACACCCTTCATTCTGTTGCCATGACAAAGACCCTTGTGGCATTATGCAGGGTGTGTGAAGAACACAGTGAAAGCATTCACATTTGCTCACATACACACTCCCACGGCTGATACCGCAAGCACTGCAGCAGCTGCATGCTTGTATTGTTCATGATGGTCAGTGCCATAAATGTCTTAAAAGAACAAAGCACCCTGTGAGACCCGTCCCTTGCTTTTGGCTGACATGGGCAGGATTGAAAAAAGTGCTAATTAAACACTTAAGACAACGCAAATAGTCTTGGCATGCCTTTAAGAGATGGTAAACAGCTTGAGAGTACAGTCTCAAGAGCCTCCTTATTTCTTTTTTGGGTCAAGGTTTTTGGGTCTTAGCATAATCCTGGCACCGGACGTTGGCGTGGGAAAACCGTAGCAGGTGCCAAGAGCAGAGTTGCCTCGTGTACCTGAATAGGCCGCTCTTGAGCTCCTCAGATGGGCACCGTCTTATTAGAGGATCGCTTCTTGGACGTGGAAATAAAGAGATTAGAACCAGCCTCTTATGTTTAGTATATGAAAAGACGTGTCCAAATGAAAGTGAGGGGAGCGTTAATGGTGCAGGGTGTATGTGGGAGAGTGTCCAAGGATTTACACTGCATTTTGTTTTGGTTTTGAATGAAAGGATGGATAAAGGTGATGACCAAAAGAACTCCATTAATGCTGGATGGGGAAAAAGAATGCACTGAACCTTGAAACAATAATAAGGTGTTTCAGGTGTGCGTGGCTCAGAAATATTTCTAGAACAGTATGAATAGTCTACTGCGTCTGCGAAGGTGTGCTCGGTAAAGTCCTCTGTATTTATAGATGTTTAAATTAAGCATGATGTATGCTGTAGTAATATAAATGCGAATGAATGAGTGAGAGTGACAGGACACAATTATGGGCTAATCTACAGTAAACGGGTCTGAATGGAGCAGCTAATCCCTCCCACATGGCCTCAATCGGCAGACTAGCCACTTAGCCTTGATATATCCGCTGTGTGTAAGAGAGATGGTGAGATTTGTGCGTAGGCAGGTGCTTTATTTTTCACGTTGATGTGTTTTAATTAAAAAAAAAAATCAGCCCAAAGCACTTTAGGGGTTTTGTCATCACGCATAATATCCATCCGCCTGTCTGTCCTACCGTCTCTCAATACATCTGTCCACAGTTGCATTCTGTGCACTAACTCAAACGCCATTACCAAAGATTACTATTTTTGGTGTGAATGTTGGGAATGTGTAACTACACAAGCCTATTGTTTTTTGTTGTGGTCTGATAAACAATATGGTTGCCGCAGCTGCCATCTTGGATTTGCAGTCTGTCCACAGTTGCATTCTGTGCACTTGCTCAAAAACGCCATTACCAACCATTGCCATTTTTGGTGTGGATGTCAGGACTGGGAAACTACACAAGCCTAACGATTTCCTTCATGGTCTGATATTCGACATGGTTGCCGCAGCTGCCATATTGAATTTGTATTGCGCACACTAGCTCAAAAAACGCCATAATACCTTTTTATAATGTGGTTCGTAGGCTGAGGTTTTTAATTTTTGCCTGCTTTGCGGGGCTACTTTTGGTCTAACTAATTGTCTTTCCAGGTCTTTCAGTGCATTTTGAAAGCGCCAGTGCTCTTTTAAAAAAGGGACTTCCCTGCGAAACATCATGAGGGGTTCGGCACAGTCGAGAGCCTAAGGCTGATGCGAATGTGAATGAAATTATCGTCCATCACGTTAGACTATTGCAGTAATTGCTTACACAGGATAGTTGATGGTGCTGCTTGCAACAAGGCTAATTGTCATGATTCTACATGTAGTCGTTGCCGTAAGAATACCTTTCTTAAAAAATGGTTTATATCTGAGATTTGAAACATGAGCACACTCGTTTACTGTTTGTGTTGGGGTTCTGAACCTTGAGAGAAAGAAAGGAAGGGAAGGAGAGGTAGTTTGGTGAGTTCGAGAGGAAGTGTGTCTAAAATGAGCAGCTGACCTCATCTGTGGTTATCAGCGAGAGCTGTATGTCATCATGCCGAGTTCAGATGGCTGCACCGCACCACAGTCCTCCACATCATGTCCTTCTGAAAGCTTTTCTGCTTTACGTCAGTGTTCCATGTTATGAGATACAGTACTGCAAGTCAGTTTGGTAGGAAACATTTCCTTGATGCAAATTCATGTAAAGCGAATACCAGAAAGTCAGACAATAGGCATCATTCATATCTCCAGTCAGGTGCCGGTCTCCTGTCTGCCTTGTGAATTGACACTCAACATAAATTTTAGTTTATAATGTGATGAATTCTAATCTGAAGGATAAATATCACGATGTTACATGTTCTATAATCCCTGCTTATCCCTGAACCTGTCCAGCGTTTATCTTGTTATTCTGCCCCCTTTTCCCTCCACCGAATTCCTGTTTCCTGTTTACTTCAGCAAGGGGCCATGACTGAGTATCCGTGGAGGGGTGAAACAGCAGTCCTATGGGGTTCTGAGACCATGAAGGGAAAACATGATAATCAGTTTGATTCAGTTTAGCATGTAGCCTGACAAAAAAAGTGTTTGATCAATTCAAAAATCATACAGTGGATAATTATTCTTGAGTGTGAGTCGGAGGATCAATGTTATCAGTATGTACTACACAGGAACAGCTCTTAGGCTAAAATTATTCATTCAAGATATTTTCTTGGCTTTCATTGGTGGAAATCCATCAACGAATTCCCGGTATTCTTTTACGAACTGACTTATTCCATTGTTGACGTCAGTGGTTGGATAAGTTGAATGATTATTGCACAGTTGACATCACGCGCCAGTGCTCCTCCTCCCTCCTGCCACTCATATCCGAGAAGGTTGATGAAAAAAATGGCTGCCTGATTTTAAACTCTGAAGAGTTAGTTAGCGAATTACTCACTTAATAAAAGACAAGAAAACAGGAAGAAAGAAGTTATAATATTCCACGCATGTTTGGAAGCATTTGGGAAATTCTATGCCGAAGTTAGAAAGGAAGATGGAACTGAAAATATATTGAATTGATTATTATATATATATATATATATATGTGTGTGTGTGTGTGTGTGTGTGTGTGTGTGTGTGTGTGTGTGTATGTATACACATTATAGAGTTTGTCTTTCAAAAGTTTTTTTTTTTTTTTTTTTAAATCTTGCAGGGTGTTTAGCCTTGGTGGATTACACCCCCTCGACTGAATAATTATCTACTTCATACTTCAATTCGTTCAATTTTTGCTTATTATCCACGCCTAAAACTTTGGAAACCATGAAAATAAACCATAAGGTCTCATTTTAGTTTGCTTTTCTTATGTTTCCATCTAGTATGTACTAAAATAATTATTCACCTCAGGCAAGGTGGATATTGCTGGAAAGTAGGAAACCTAAAATTAATAATATCGGTATAATTATTGAGTTACCAATTCTATAGAAAGTTTAATTCCTTGCTTGTATTTAGCTTTTATTGACAAAAAATATATATTCAGCTTAAATTACAGTTTTAATCAGACCATGATTCATAAAAAGCGTTGTTGCTTTTGATCACTATTTTTAATAAATATTTTAAATCTAGCACGTCTAATGCAAATCAGGAGCTTTGGCTTATGGATATGGGGTGGGGGTGGGGGGTGTTGTATTATAATAAATTGTGTAAAAAATAATAATGATGACAAGCAAATAAATAAACAAATAAATAAATAAAGATTCTGATTGACTGAGCATAAATGCTACGGTGTTTTTATTAATTTTTTTATCCTACATCAAGCAGAGAGCAAATTAAACGTGGCCTCTCAGACCTTGAATCCGTCCTTATGCAAATCCTTGGGGACTTTTTAAACATAGAGTTTACTGAACGTAACACCAAATGATTTAAAATCCTTTAATGATGTGTTGGTTTCACACACGGCCTAAAATATATATATTTAAACCGCATGTGATTATTCACTGCACAATGTCAAAAAGGAAAGGCTGGCTGTGAACGGAAAAAGGAAGATCCGAAAAACAAAAGAGTGGGGGTACCTATTAACATAACACTGAATGGAAAGAATCGTTTTGTGTGTGTGTGTGTGTGTGTGTGTGTGTGTGTGTATGTGAGAATAAATATGCAGATGGTGGTTACTGGTATACCATGCTTATCACCCTCCGTTCTAAGCAGCATGAGAACAGAGCAAGAAAAAACTATTATCTCTTCGTACTCTTAATCGTCGGGATGATCAGGATCCACCCTTTAATTTTCTTCTGGCGCTGGTTCCATTTGCTTTAGACAAGCGCTGCATCTCTTGGGGAATTTGCGTGGGCAAGTTGCCAGTCTCGATCGTTGGACACACCCTGATTGCAGGGTGACACCTGCAGGTGTGTGATGGCCAACCCACAGCCGCCACGCCGTGTAAGTAGGGCAATGATCCAGTGCTGTCGTGCTGCCAGACGCTAGTGTCAGCCTGTCTGATTTCTATCCACATCATCCTGGGGGTCAAAGGACGCATCAATCTCTCTTACTTCTTTCCAAGCTTTATTTTGAATCATGAATATATGGCAGATTATGATTATATATATAGTAGTAGTAGTAGTTATATAGTGTATATATAGTAGTAGTAGTAGGTGTAGATGAGGAAGTGAGTGAGGAATGAAAAAATGTAATCACCATTTGTGTCTAATAATAAATATTAGGGGTGCCAGAAAAAGATCGATTCACTTCTGAATCGCGATTCTTATTTATTAACATTCTGAATCGATCCAAATTTTCAAGAATCGATCTTTAAAAACATTTTTTTGAACATTTCCTACCCTTACTCACAGTGCGTACCGTTTGTCCAGACGCAGCCTCCGTAGTGAATTGTTCCAGTGAGTGGCGGCTCCAGAACTAGCCTTTAGCCTACAGCCAGCGCCGTCTTCGCTGAAGGCAAATGTTTGGGTACACTTCGGATTTTTCAATTTTCCGGGTAAGAAGGAGCTTGACATGACATGCCGTGTGCAAAATCTGCAAAATAAAAGTCAAGTATTTCGGAAACACTTCAAATCCCCGAGCCCACATCTTACACCATCACCCGGAGCTAAAAGAACCAGAGTAGCAGCACGACCAACTCCTGACCAACGCACACTCCATCACTTCACTAAACTCCCAGCCGACTCTAAACAAGCAAAGCGGATCAGTACATCTACAAAACCAGCCGTCTAGCAATATCATTTCTTTCTCTCTTATAGAAGAGTCGTTCCTAGCTTATAGAGGAATGTAGTTACTTGTGAAATTGGCTCCCTTTATTTGTAATGGTTCCGAATCAAACATCGGTTTGAATCAAGAATCGATTCTGAATCGACTCGTCACCCCAAAAATTGGAATCGACTTGAATCGTGAGTTGTTGTTAGATTCACATCCCTAATAAATAATAATAAAATATGAAATATAATCTCATTTTTTTTATTTTTATGGCTTACTAATGTGAGTATAAACTATTTATTAACCGAGTGCGAGGTCTGTACTGAGAAATCACAGCCCGAGGCCTTTAGTACAAACTGAGGCTGGGATTTCTCTGTACAGACTGATGCTAGCTTTAAAGTGCACACTCCTGATCGTCACCTGTGTCTGTGAGTATTTCGGTAGCTTCAGCTTGTTTCCCTTCCTGTGACGAACAAGAACTTCGCGGGACTTTGTAAACACATGATATTTTCTGAATGGTTATCTGCAAGCTGCTAAAGATTATAGCACACAGAGCATCCAACTAACGGCTAGCTTGATGGTTTGATACGCCCCAGTCTGGATTCATGATTTATTGCATGCATGTCGACCAATCAGAATGCACGTACTGTCGTCGCCATATAATACAATGTTGTACGTCAGACTCTTTGCTTATTGCAGCATTTGTGTCTTTCTGAGCCAGTCAGAGTCTTCAGGAGCGAATTTCACATTTCTGAAAACGTTTATATTCTATTCTATATATTATATTATAGTCATAGTGATCTTGGTGCCTCCACTTCCGTTTTTACTGTTTTCTAAGTTGCATGAGAACAGAACAGGCCGAATCGATAACTTGAGGAAGGGGTGCTACACACTCTGTGTGTGTTGGTATCCTGGGCCGTTAGGGGAAGGTGCTGGATGTTTGCCAGCCCCTTAAGCGTTTGAAACATGGTGTATGTGTGCAAGAGGCTGGATGCCAATGTTCCTGTGGGAACCAGCTGGTTTTGGGTTCTTTTGGGCGTTCACTCAAACGAACAGTGACACCATCTTATATAACCATCGTTTAAGTGGGTGGTTCAGCCTCTTCAATGGTTTTTCATGTGTATGTTTGTTATGGGGTGTCCCTGTTTAGTTCCTTTACATGTACAATATCTCATTTAGTTTAGAGAACAATAGAAAATACGTTAAGTGTATCCAAGATAAACATTCTAACCTTCCAGTGAAATCCCCACAGCGTTTGCATGACTAATATTTATATAAGAAAATGCTGCAGGGCTGCACACGGTGAAGCGAACTAAATATTATGTTGTCTGCTAGTATTGTTGTATGAAATGCTGGAATTTGGACCGTATCATTTCCCACCAAACGCACAGTTGATTAACTGGCGTCTCTGATCGATTAGACATAGATTGCCAGGCTGTGATTTGGCTAAGCGTGTGTGTATTTGGATTAATGAGACGCTTATTAAAGAAGGATTAGCTGTTGCTCACGTGTGCTTGTAATAAGTTATTGACACACAGGTGACTTCTTTATTAATGTATATTATACGTTAATGTTCTCGTTGTTTTTTGTTTAAAACAAAATGTAAAGGCTCTTTGGTTGTGTCTAAGAACGATGTTAAACGATAAAATAAATAACTCTTTAAACGCGTTTACTGAAGTTTTTATGCAAAATTATGTTGTTTTAATTATATAAAGGTGTTCTGCATTTGAGTTCTACTACTAATATTTGGAAGTATTTACATTTATACTCTGTGAAGCAAACAGCACAGCTGTAATACTGTATCTATTAATGTTTCGAGGAACCAATTCATGCACTGACATCTGCAATAGTGTTACCTCTGAATTTCAATCAAAATGAGGACCAAAGAAGTGACAGTACTTCAAAATGGAACAATGTAAATGTTATAATACACTGTTTGAATATTTCTGCGCTGTGGCTTTTATATACCAGACACTAGCTGTTTAATTAAGCAGGGCAGGTAAAGTCTGTTGTGTTTTTACACCCGAGCCTACCGGCTCATCAGGCCTGAGGTTATCCCAGTTTCCATAGCGTGAAGCGAATACAGGTTCAGCTCCTGGATGGGACCATAGTCCGTTACAGGTTACCTTCCAAGTATTTATTTTTTTAAAGTCACAACCTCGATCATGACCCCGGCACCATAACCACTACACCACTGGCCCCATGCTGTTGAATGAAGGAGTAATTTGATGTATAGATTTAGAGTTATATAGATGCCTAAAAGCGGAGCACCCATTAGATTACTCTTAAGAGGTATCACAACTGGGTTTGCTTTTTAAATTGATATTATTATTTTCTATCTATCTGTCTAATGTTTTATTTATTTTACTGCCTTTATGATTTCCGCCTTTATTTGTATCACCTGTCTTGTAAGTTTAATTATCCGTTTAACGAGTTCATGTTCTGTCCAGCCTGTGTCAGCTATGACAGAATCAGGCTAAATTTGTGTTGTTTGTCCCCAGCATATGACATTTTAAAACCAGAGACCATCTGGTTGATTCATGGCCTTAGTTCGTTCTTTGTTTCTGACTGGGTTAAAAATAAGAAAAGCTGTACACAGTTTGATTTGGTTCACTGTCTGAATGTGGAACAAACCCACCAAAGATATATTTAGATTCCAAATTCTAAATGTCAGGGTGTTTCTCTCTCTCTCTCTCTCTCTCTCTCTCTCTCTCTCTCTCTCTCTTTTTGAAAGGCTAAATGCAAAGTTTCTAAAACGGTCAGTTCCTTCTCTACACCTCGTAGGTCAAGTTTGAAAACAACCAGCTGCCTTCCTGACCCAAGCAGGAAGTGGGTCAGCTGGATAAGTCATCTGCACTGACTGAGACTGATGTCATGGGACTGTCCATGTCATTGCGTTCTCTCTGACTGAAGTGATTCTCTATGGTGTATAATAGGATGAAATATGCGTCGATGCAGGCAAACATGGCTATCACAGTCTTTAGTCCGCTCTTCATTCAGGGAAAATAAGTGATTATATGGTTGTGAATAGTGCTGTGTGTCTACATGTATGAGAGGGAGAGAGACAGACAGTCAGGCAAAGAGACACCGAATGTAAACCTCCCCCAGTCCCCCTTTTTTTTTTTTTTTTTGACTGGTTGTTGTGAAACTACTCACTGTACTTTGGCTGTGTGTTGGAGATCAAGTCAAAACAATAAGGTTGCAACCTAACAACTCGCTGGTGGACACCAGTGGTGAAGAAAGCCATCAAGCTGAAGAAGGAGGCCTTTTGGGCTTGGTTGCTCCAGAGGTCTCCTGAGGCAGCTGACAGGTATCGAGTGGCCGAAAGGGTAGCAGCAGATTCAGAAGCAAAAACTTGGCCATTGGAGGAGTTCGGGGAGGCCATGAAGAAGGACTTTCAGTTGGCCTCAGGAAGTTCTGTTAAACTGTTTGGTGGCTCTGAAAGGCAAAGCAGGGCCCGTCCCAGGCTGTGCTTGGTCTGGGTGGGGAACTGGATCCGGACTGGGGACATTCGAGCGGTGGACGGAGAACTTTGAGGATCTCCTCAATCAGGCTACCATGTCCGCCACTAAGGAGGCAGACTCTGGCAGAGTCGAGGTAGTCCCCGGAGATGGATGAGAGTTGCCCTGTGAGGCTGAAGGCTCTGGGTGTTGTGGGGCTGTCCTGGTTGGCACACCTCTTCATGTCACTTCTTTCCTGGTGTCTAGCTGTTTCTCTCTTTCTCCGTTTGCTTTGTTTTGCAACTTTGTTTTATTTCACCCCTTTAAAATGTTATTCCCTGCCTTTGCCTAGAGTTGGCTGAAATAGGTTCCAGCCTCCCCGGGACCCTCGTAGGATTAAGCAGTTCAGTAAGTGAAGGAATGAAAATGTGTCCTTGTGCCCATTATTGCCGTTCCACCTCAAGCACATATGAGCTAAATGGCTTTTGTGACTTCTGAGATGCTTTTCTGCTCACCACAGTTGTAAAGAGTGCTTACTGTAGTTTTCCTGTTCATTTAAGCCTTTCTGACCAATTTTCTCCAGCCAGAATGCCTGAGTTTACAGAACTGGCGCTCACTGGCCCTCCCGACCCCTCTTGCTCTTGCCTGCACCATTCTGTGAAAACCCTAGAAACTGTTGAGTGTAAAAATCCTCAGGGAATTACAAGTCTCTGAAATGTACAGCTCAAATCATCATACACAGCAGTGTCGAAGTCGCAGAGGTCACACCAGCCCTCTCCCCACGCCCTCAACGCTTAACATAAACATTACCTGAAGCGCATGTGTCCTGCCCGTGCATGATTTATTTTATACAATGGGCTGCCACCAGTGTTTCAAAATGTCGGATAATTGCGTGCATGTGCAGGTGTTCATATTAAAGTGAACAGGACGTGCATAGACTTTGCTCCTAACGTTCTGTTGTCAGAAATGCTTGATTTAAAAAAAGATTTGTCCGGATTTGCCATGCTGCTGCACACGTCAGGGAGTGAACGAGAGAATGAACTTGATGTTTGCATACGGGTGACCAGTGTTCCATGTGAGGGATGCGTGATGCTTGACGGGGGAAAAAAACACCACAAACACACACACACACACTTCTATCTTCATGGGGACGGTTAATTGACATAATGCATTCCCTAACCTTAAACATTGGTCATCAAAACAGTATGTTTAGTGTGTAATGTAATACATTTAAGCGATACAGAGCTTATTTTAACATAAATGAAAATAAAACGCACTATTCTGGGTAATTTTATCCTGTGAATTACTAGCCACGGCTGAACCAATGCAGAACGACCATTTTTCCCCGCGGAATGATTTCTGGAAAGGTGTTAAAGCATTACAAATGAATCGCAAATGCTAAGCGTTGTCTGAGACACAGCAGTGTATCGGTGTCTCGGAGCAAAGTCCTGTGGAATGAGATAAACACAGAGCATGTCGGTACACGCACTGTGGGGAGACTTCCAGTAAGCCCTTCTGCTTCAAGCCCTAACATGCCCAGGCAGAATTTCATTATAGTTCCTCTGTGTACAGTGTGGGTGTGTGTGGGTGGCTGTTCAGAGTGTGTATGTTCAACACTCGCACTGTGTGTAAGAGAGTGGAGGAGAGAGAGAGATACTGCAGGGAGATTCTCCTCTGCAGAATACCAGAGCTGCAATGCAGAGGCTGCACGATAGTCAGCTGTGAACTCCTTCATCGTCGTCTTAGCTTTTTCTCTTCCTCAGTCTTCCACTCCTGAACGACGGCTTGTGTTTAGTTAATGATTATTCTCTTTTACAAACAACATTGTGCTATGGCTCTTGCCCAGAAAGCATGTTTTTCTGGTATATTTGCTTATGTCCATGTTTTTGTATTATTATTATCTTTTTTTTTTTTTTTTTTTGTACTCCAGAACTTCATGATCTGATTGGTTTGCTGTTGAAGGGATAGTTGACAATTATTCGCTGAATGCGAGGCAGTTGTTGCCGAGTCCTCTACTCATTTACATTTACATTTTCGGCATATGGCAGACGCTCTTATCCAGATTGACTTACAATTATCATTTTTATTCAGCTGAGCAATTGAGGGTTTTAAGGGCCTTTCTCAAGGGCCCAACAGTGGTGATAGTGGGGACTGAACCGCCGATCTTCGGATCAGGAATCCTCTACTCAGTTCAGTGACATCCACCAAGCCTGAGGTGAATAATTGTTTTAGTATTTAGTGTACTACAGAGCAAAAGCAATAAAAAAAACACTAAAACAAGATTTTTAGGTTTTAGTTTTTAAAATCTTCAAAAATGTAAGCATAAACCATCAGAGTCTTGTTTTAGTTTGCTTTTCTTCAGTTGCTGTGTCGTGTATATTCTGTAGATGGCTCGGTGGATGTCACTGAATAGTTCTCTTGGCGATCCATATCAGAGACTATTCAGCAATTTTCATTCAAGGCCATTTTGGAGAATCCAGTTTAAAAATATTGCGCCAATCATGCAACAGTGGCACGGGGTTTTGACAGCCCTGCGAAGGGAAGATTCACACGGAGTTTTCCTTTCACTGCCTTTCACTCACTGGTTTCTAAATTTATTTCTACCTGTCTTGTTAGTTTAATTATCCTTTTAATGCGAGTTTTTTGCCCCTGTTAATGTTTGGTGGTGTTTTGCTCGGCGAAGGTTTGTCTGCCAACCTGAGTTAGAATGAGGTATTAACTGAGGTGCTAAAGTGTCCCATCACAGTTCACCCTCTGTTAATCATGTCCCTTTCTAATTGTGTTAAAATTATTTTCCTAGGCAAAAATGTTGATTTTGGGCCAATATTTGAAAAAAAACAATACTTTTCTAGGCTGTTAACCCTTTCACTTCATGTAGCAGATATGCTACGCTGGTTAATAGAGGGTTAAAAAGCACAAGTGATGATAGTTATGTGAGTTGTGAATATTAGTACTTGGGGGTTTTAATATTAAACAAGCTTACACCTGATTTTGAGTCCTAAATCTTCAAATTCTGTCTTTGCATTCTGAAAATGTCATGTGTGAGGGGGTGGGGAGGGGAACTGATATTTGGGTTGTGTTCCAAAACTAGATCAAATGTCAAGCTCTGAGGTCTAACCAAACAGTGATTTTCTGATATAGACACCTGATGAACATTTGAGATGGCTGTGCGTATGAGAATACAAAGGTCCAAACTCACAGGTTTGTAAAACAATTCGTCAGTTATGTTGCCGTGAATGTCAACGACTTCAAACAAGGCCCACATCAAAGCTGTTTAGTTTACCGCAGAGCCACCATTTTCACCCATGACTCAGATTCTTCTCCTTTCCTCCCTGTCTGTTGTTCCTGAATACATGTCAGGGGTGGATCCGTCATGAGTTAATTAGCAAACCTACTGAAGTGATATTGTCTTACCCTAATATAGCAAGCAGTGAACTGGTTCACTAGTCATGTGTGTTAATGCAGATGAAAGGAACTGACCAAGTGCATGATTGCATGTAAAAGATCTCCAAATAAGACGAGCATTACAGTTATGTAAGGTCCCTGCAGCCAAAGTGTGTGTGTTGTCGTGTTTTAAACATGAATCATCAAGCTTGAAGTCAACTTTTTCATAATTTCTCATTTATTCATGCCAGCTGTCTTTTACGAGTCTTAAGACTATTTAAAATACTTTTAAGAGCAGATATCATATCCATTTTCACACCTTTATTTTTTATTTTACTAAAGTACGATTCCTAATCTAAAAATCTCCTGTGTTCTTCAGGAAGCTTTTAACCCACCTCCCAATGACACTTTGGTTATATGTGCTTGATTACAGCCTGTTTGGCTTCCTCCTCCCATTTATGGCCTTTCCATGCTCTGTGCCTACTCTGCTGTGATTGGTCGACTGAAAAGTACATGCTCAGTGTGCTGGGAGACAGACTGGCATGGGCGAAGAATAATACCGCTGTGTATAGGGGGCCAGTGGGGGAACGCCGGCCAATCAGAAGGCCCAGCATGCAGTGATGCGATAGTGTGACACCATTCTGTGAAAAACTGGTATACAACCAGCTCAAACAGCCCAGAGGTGAAACTTAAATAAGTGCTAACCTTGTTATTTGACACTTTGATGTTGTCGAACACGGTTACTCAACACTAACATTTATAGGTCAAAAAAAGCGGACAAGGTGTCTCCCCGTTAAAACGAGTGTTTGCTGATAAACAGCGAGCGTGACTGGGTCTGAAATAGGTTTTCATAAGGACACAGCAAAGTCGTCCAAATCCAAAGTTTGTGCAAGACCTGAACAAAGCGTGCACGTGTTTCATCTGCGCATTCAATCTCATGGCGGAGAGATTAGATTACAGGAAGTTTATGATGGCAGTGTTTTTGGGTTTAACCCACGAGTCAGATTTGTGTGAGTCTAATCAAGATCAGAGGTTTGTGAGAAACTGATTTCTACCTCAGTAAGCTCAGCTAAACCTTGTGAAACCTGGGATACTTGAAGGTGTTCGATTTTTTTATTTAAAAAAAAAAAAAATTTTAACCCCTCAACTTCACAGCACTAACAAGTGAAATTAGCCTGCGGTTAGAAAGATTATCTACAGGTACTGATACCTTGATGGTCCTGTGGGGGAAGGTTTTGTCCCCCCCCCCCCCCCCCATGTCTCATGCTTCTCTTTGTTTGTTGGAAGCAGACACTGAAAAAAATTTTATCATTGAACCTACGGTTTACTCCTCATATCACAAAGGCAGACGTCTGGTGGTGGCGTAGTGGTTATCACGGCGGCCTCACAGCAAGAAGGTCCTGGGTTTGTCTTGTGCTCAGCGAGGGGGTTTCTGTGTGGAGTTTGCATAGTTTCCCCATGCTTGTGTGGGTTTCCTTAGGGTGTTCCGGTTTCCTCCTGCAGTGCAAAGACATGCACATTAGGCTTATTGGCTGTTAAAAATTGCACATTAGGTGCAGAAATAGGGTGAAAAGTCCACAATGTCAACCATAAGTGATGTCGAATATTAAATTAATCAGAAACAAAAGTATTTGAGATGACTGATGTTGGACTTGCAGTAGATCCAGAATGCAGTGCAGCTATACATCAGAGAAACTTGTGTATCAGTATGACATTTTCTTTCTTTTTAACCTTTTTTGTTCTTTCTGCAGGCATTCGGACAGGCTCACTCGAACCAGAGGAAAGTGGCAGCCGATGGGGAGAGTCGGGAGGAGTCTCTACTCCAGGAGTCAGCGTGTAAGGAGGCGTACTACGAGCAGCGTGTGCAGGAGCTACAGACCGATCTCAGGCAGGCGCGGAATGCCCTCAACAACACACAGTCTGAGAACGAACGCCTGTCCACCATCAACCTGGAGCTCAGGGAGGTAAGAGACAGCATTGGGTGCAAGGTGTATCACACACACACACACACAGATTAGATGCACATCTGGAAGCTTTGCCAGGTGCAAGGATGTATATGAAGCACCTGCTAATGCAGTATAAGACAGTTCGCCCCTGTTGCAATGAAACATCACTACCGGCAATGAAATTCTTGGACTCAGAGCCCCCAAGAATTTCATTGCCGGTAGTGATGTTTCATTGTTACCTGTATATGACAAATAAACTTGAACTTGAAATGAATTTTCATGGAATAACTCTTGAATAAATCAAGGGGCAGCTTGGCTCGGCTTGGAGCGCAGAGTTCACCTGACTGAGCTGGTCATGGTTGAAATATCGCAATTAAAATTTTATAGAGTGCGCTATAGTTGCAGAAGGGTTGCAGGATAGAATTTATTGTTTAGAAACAGCTACACTGGGATGGTTTGTTGGAACAGAGGTGCAGTAATTAGTGGCTAAAGGCACATAAGCAGGCGTTATTACCAGCAATTGATGGTGAAAGGGATGGTAATCCAGATAACCTCCAGTGAAGATCGATTTACTGGATGTTATCTGAGTGCTGTTGTTCTGGAATCCCCAGCGCTTCCTGGCTTGTCCTGCTGCCGCTTGGCCTATGTCAGTATCTGATCTGGCAACCATCGGCATACCCTCATACCAAGCGGCTTTGCCCTATGCTCCACGCCCCGACACCGGTGGAATCCGCTTACACGCCTACGTCCATATACACTCTTGCTTAGGCAAGAACCAATTAATTACTTACTAATTACTTCCTGATGTTATGAAACTCTTCAGCTTGCTCTAATAGACCACATCATTTGCTCTTGTCCATCACTTTCTTTAAGGGACAGAGGTTTTTCTTTATTGGATCTAGAAATCAGTATAGTGAAGGGCTTTTAGTCGTGATAATACAAAGTAGGGGTGATTGTACAATTCCGTTTTGTGAAGTGAAATGAAAAGACTCGGCACTGAAATGCTGAGACCTGAGCGTATCTGTTTTGCAGTTAAATTTTGTCCTCTTTTAATTTTGCATATCTTTTAGTGGATTAACGCTTCTCTGTGAAAATGGAGGGGGGGTCCCCTTTCAAAGGCTTCTCGGTTTCTTTAAGTGCCAAATCACATTTCATGTTTTCTGAGGGATACATCTGTATCGTTCTATTCATTTAAAAAAAAATTTAAAAAAGAGCCCTGTGATGGTCTGGCGAGCTGTTCAGGGTGCAGCCCGCCTTCGCCAAGTGACGGCTGAGATAGGCTCCAGCCTCCCAGTGACCCTAAGACTAGGATGAAGCAGTTCAGTAAGTGAGTGAGATGATGAGTGTCTGAGGAAAAACAAGAGCACTCAGAGAGCACAGACCTTCTCCAAGCTCACAAATTCGACATATAAACCAAAAATCTTCTAAATAGTTCCTGGATCCAGAATTCAACCCAGATCATCTCCAAAATCTAATGAAGTCTTCCTTCCTTCCCTGGTACAAATTTCATGAAAATCTGCACATAACCTCCTGCTGGTCCTGCTTTAATATGTTCTCACAATGTTAATGATTTTATTTATTTTTTTCCTCCATTTCTCCAAAATCCGATGGGGTCCTTGTTGTCCAAAGCCTCACCTCATTCAAGTCCACACATTACTTCTTGTGCAATCCTATTAAGAAACAAATACACAAACCGAGGGTAAAACGTAACCTCCATATCTGAAATAATTAAAACCATCCTTCCCCTATCAACCCGGAGATCGCAAGTTCGAATCCTGATTGATGCCACAGCCATCCGTAACCGGGAGTCCATGGGAGCTTATTGGCCGAGCTCTCACGGGAGGGAGGGGTGGCATATGCTCACTTCCCTGTCACTCACAGCAATCACCAGCCAATCGTGGGCGTCTGTGAGATCGTTCGTACGAGGGGGCGGATAGCGCTTTCCCTCCGAGTGTGTTAGGCCTCCCCCAAATGTGCATGCGCAACAGTTTGAAAAAAGGCGGGTGGTAGCATCGCATGTCATGGAGGGGGCGTGTGCTTGCTTACGCCCCTCCCTGGCTGGTGGTGGTCGTATGATAGGGAAGGCAACACTTGATGGGTGGGAATTGGATACGACTAAAATTAGTCTAAAATTAATCTTTCCCATACAAGGCCCAAAGTCCCTGCTTCCTCAGAGTCAGTATTTTTTAGGAGGTCATGAAATTGGTTATGTGTTTCTGTCTGTGTGTGTCTGTGACCACAATAACTCGAAAATAAACGGATGGATTTCAAGAAGATTTTAACCAAATGTAGGCCAACAAAGAACTGATCAAATTTTGGGAGTGATCCGGATTCGGATCCAGGACAGTTTCGGACGGTTTAGAACGGCAAGAAGGTGGAATCACCCAGAATGCACCAGGAGCAAAATATACAGAGCACTGTAATTCTACATCATACATACCTTCCCAAAGACGTTCACTTCAACCCTAATTATACCCACCTGACCATCCAGTCATTTAAACAAGACTTAAGACTTGGAAATGAGACTTAAAGTGATGATTGGATTTGTCAGATAGGCCCCGTTAGGGTTGGAGGTAACATATTTCACCCAGGTTTGCTCTCTGTGAGTGCATTTCTTTTTGGAGAAGTATGTGCCTACGCATATTACGCATAACCTGGCAGAAGTGTTTAAACTGATCGACTTTCATTAAGATTTCTGCTAACCTTTATCTTATTTCCACCCATGTCGACCCAGTCAGATGTACACACTCACAACTTTGGACTGCTGTAGATTAAAAAGAGGATGTAACGATTATCACTAGGGCTGCACAACTGATTGACATCTAACATGGATCAGATTTTAGCAAGGATGAAGATGGAGCGGGATCACAAGGAATAATAAGGTTATATAAATAATAAAGAAAGAGTACGGAACAGATGTCCATGATTAGATATTTTACTTGGCGGTACTTTGGTATTGTGATCCCTATTTGATTATTACATTGGCAAGAACTTCAGCTCCACTTGATCTAATGTTGAACACCCTGCTGTGTTTCATGTTGGGCCAGGGGCACCATGTATTTAGGAATGAGAGAAAATCAAAACACAGCCTTCAACCGGAAAACAACTCTTAAATGTGCTTAAAACATGTTATTAAAACCAAAATACGACTGTGACATCTTCACATCTTCTCTATCAGCTGATAAGTGGGTAAAAAGTTTGTGTAGTCTTTAGACATCTATTATTATAATCCGTAAGATAGTCTGAAGTAATTTTAAAAACAAAAGCAGATTGCAGAGCAGTTGCAGTGCGAAATCTATTTTTAGGGGAATTTTCATATTGAGACCTGCCAGAAGTGTTGTATAACATCAGCACATCCTGTGTTATTACTTCCACCAGCGGGGGAGGATATTAGATTAGTTGTGTGTGTGTGTGTGTGTGTGTGTGTGTGTGTGTGTGTGTGTGTGTGTGATAACTCGAAAAAAAACTAATGGAAGAATTTGCAAAAAATTTTAACCAAATTCTATAAATGTTGAGCTAATCAAATTTTGGGTGTGTTCTGGATTCAGTTACACAAGATTGTGCAATAGGGCGAGGAGGTGGAAATCACCCAGAATGCGCCGGGAGCAAAAAAAATTAAAAATACATAGCTCAAAAATAATTGCAGAACAGGCCACAAGGGGCACCGTAATTCTCCATCATTTCCCCCTATAACTAACGTAAAGACCAGATTGCACTACCTTGGTTTGCATTTCTACTCCTGCTGGTGTGGAGAGTCATTTCTTCTCATGCAGAGGCACAGCGTACATGCTAGATGGCAGTTAGCTGTAGTTTTTGCAGCATGGGCATGTTATAATATATTTTTGCCCAGCCTTCAGGCATCGTGAGGCAACGCAGTAGGAGGACTCGCAGTGCTGTTTGGTGCTGAACGTCTGCTTGGCTTGTTTCAGACTTTAGAGCCTCCAACACTGCAGACTCCTTCCATAAATGCTAAGTAAACATTTACTAACAGAAGACTTCACCATATCAGTATTTAAACTTTTATTTTTAACTGTTTATGTGGCACGTCTGCCGTGCAAGACCGTGTATAAGAAATGATGAAGTCTTACAGAGCACATGAATGTAAAGTTTTCTGCCAGAGCTGCTGACTATCATTCAGAATGAAATAATGCTAGGAGCAGTACGTAAAGCTCCGCGGGTTGGATGGCCCAGGGCGCTAACAAAACACAATCAGAATCCAGCGCCCCACCATCATCTGCCCCATGGCTTTCCATCCACCTGTAGCAGGACTTCTGGACAGAGAGACGGACGGACACAGAGTCCGGCCGCTCAGTCTACCCCCAAGTCGTCTCTTAAGTCGTCTCACCTCGTAAGGGCTCTTTCGTTTTATCTCGCGTATTCCTGTAATCACCTGGACCTCTTTCACCCTTCCCTCTCTTTCTGTAACATATCATTAATCAGTTTATGAGGGTGAAGTTGAAAAGTTAAAGTTACTGTCTCAATTAATACACGTTCGAACGGGCATCAGTAACAAATATCAGAACTGATTTTAGAGTGAATGGAAGGTGCTGGATGGTGCATTTTATAATTAATGATCATTTTAATTTGGAAGGTATTTTATTTTATTATGCTTAAATCTACATGCTTACTCAAGACCCAGGAGCTGCCAACCAAAAGCTTACATACAGTTTAACTTGGTACCAGGAGTCCGCTATAAAAAGAGGGCTAATTGGTTTACTGGTTGGAGGTGTGTGTGAGAGAGAGAAAGAGAGAGTGAGAGGGAGGGGGGTGTAAATCTGCTGGATTTGTTTATTGCAGCAACATGTCCGAGCACAGTAAGAACGAGCGTGTGTGTTTGTGCGTTTAGAGGCCATAGAAAAGCAAGAAGCGAACATTAGAAAAGAAACAGCGACAGAAATATTGATGGAACTTGTTAACTGAAAAAAATTTGATCTGATTTTAATTGAAATTGAATCCAGGTTAGTGAAAGTTGATGAATGAATCCCTGTTAGCATCATGCTGTTAATAACAGAGATGAACAAAAATTCCTTTAAGGCAGATTCTGTGAGCACGTGTGTGTGTGTGTGCACGTGCGCCTGTCGGTGTGAGATTGTGTGTGCGCTTGTTTGTGCGTCCTTATGTGTGTTGTGTGGGGTTTTTTTTGTATGAGTGTGTCTTAGATGCTTGTGTGTGCATTGCGTGATTTGTGTCTGTTCATGCTTGTGTGTGTGTTTATTGTGTGTTGTGTGGTGGCGTTTTGTGTGTGTGTTCCTGCACATGCTTGTGTGTGTATGATTACAAAGACCTTAAACTATCTGTGATTTGTACAGATGCTCTGTGTACAGAATACAGGATCACACAGAGATGTAGTTCAGTTGAACTTTAGTAAATGTATATAAGTACACGTGAGCTCTGTCTCCGAATGCTGGTTTACCTTTCATGTGTTTACCGCGGTCGGTCTCATTCAGAGACGTCGACGCTGCGGTGATGATTGATGATTAAAGGCTGCTCTCAATGACAGTGTAGCTCTCTGAGCTGAATCAATGCACCAGCTATAACTCTGAACCTAATCGGCTGCTAATCTGTGCACACACAGACACACACACACACACACTCTGTTTTATTCTAGATTTAGAGAAAAAGCAATATAATTTACATCCAGATATTTATAGAAGTTGCAGTATCAGACTTCCAGGGCGTACACACGTGATGTATAAATTTACCATTAACTCCCAGCGAAACATAAACAATGTGCAGGGCAACTCATTAACGCTTTTCAAGGGCAGGCGGCGAATCAGCACCATGTCCAAATAGAGGCTCTCTTTAACAGTGAATGAGCAGTCATTTTTTCTGCCCAGTCCATGTAGCACATGTTATGACCACGCCAGTGTACGCCATTAGGAACAAACTACTCCTTGTTCCATAGCACCTGAATTCTGTCTTGTGATCAGAACATAATTAATATTTTGTAATAGAAGCTAAATAGTGGCCGCTTACAAGCTACCATCACAGATTTATGTCTAAGTCATTATTATGGGATGGTCACTGAATTTGGGTAGACCAGGCTCCTTGTCCCCTGTTTGCTCTGTCACGAAGATCTGCCAGTGTGTCACATGACCTGCACACTCTGTGATGCTACCACCCGCAGAGCTTTACGCACTGCTTCCAGTCGTTTCTGTGGTAACAGCTCATATACATGGCTGATAGGTCACATAGTCTAAGCCTTGCGCAAGGTCTGTTGTTTCATAAAGAAAACGTGATCAAAGTGCGTTATATTTATGGGAAGTGAAGTGGAGGAAATCACTGGGGGCGCTGTGTGTTTTGGAGCCATGAACTGTGGAAGGCTTATGGCCTGCCCGTCTGAAATGTCAGAATGTGATATAATCGGTCCTTTATAAATCTTATGCAAATTGCTGGACTTCCCGATCACGTACTGGCATTAATTATTGATCCTTAACAGCATCAACATGAATATGAATATGAATACAGAAATATGTTTGGGATAAGTGATTATATTTTCTTTATTTAAAGACGCGATCCTGAAATGGAGAACTGTTCAATGAAGTCGTCTCTAATGAAATATAAATTTAAATTGTTAATGATTATACCTATAGAAGAGCACTTGTATGATTTACTGTACTATTTAATTATTGGATGATTTATGTGACTATTCATTGAAGTGAGTGTAAGACATGTTGAGATGAGGTCATGAGGGACCAATCAGAGTCAAGAGCTAGAGGATGATAGACCAATCAGAGTGGAATGGGCACTGTTTATAAGCCAATGCAAGCTGGTAGACCAGGTCCGAGGTTTTTCTCTCGGAACAATTTGTTCTGTGTGATTGATTGTATGCTTTTCTTTTCCTAAAGGCAAAATAAACTCCTGAAAAAGGGATTTGAATCTCTCGCATCATGAACTGGACACTTTGCCATGACAGAAGCTTGTCAGGTGTTGATAGGTTACATTCAGTCATTCAGTTTCTGCTACAGTCGATGTCCCGTTTTATCACAGTGTTTTGAAAGTTATTAAAATTGGTTCATTTTAAATATAAAAAAGCTGTAAATACAGCATTTAAAAATGAATACTAAATTGTATTAGCAATACTCGTGGAAAATCTGCCTATCAAAGGGGTAAAACGTTTTTTTTTTTTCAGGTCTCTTGTAGTATCAACTGGTTTCCACGTACTCTGGAATTTTATATACAGTGTAGTCTAGAAACATGGACTACTGATGCACTTTGGTTCTTGGTTCACAAAATAACATTTCTAATATCTATAATTATATTTTATTGGCAGGTCATCTAAACACACACACACACAAAATATTATTTCTAATATATATCTATAATTATATTTCATTGGCAGGTCATCTAAACACACACACACACACACACACACACACACATAAGATATTTCAAATATATATCTATAATTATATTTCATTGGCAGGTCGTCTAAACACACACACACATGAACAATATTATTTCTAATATATATCTATAATTTAATTTCATTGGCAGGTCATCTAAACACACACACACACATGAACAATATTATTTCTAATATATATCTATAATTATATTTCATTGGCAGGTCATCTAAACACACACACACACACCCATGAACAATATTATTTCTAATATATATCTATAATTATATTTCATTGGCAGGTCATCTAAACACACACACACACCCATGAACAATATTATTTCTAATATATATCTATAATTATATATCATTGGCAGGTCATCTAAACACACACACACATAAAATATTATTTCTAATATATATCTGTAATTATATTTCATTGGCAGGTCATCTAAACACACACACACACACACACACACACACACACACACACTAGAAATAATATTTTGTGTATGTATATGTATTTCATGGGCAGGTCATCTAAACATACACAGACACACACACACACACACACACACACACAAAATATAATTTCTAATATATATGTATAATTTTATATATATAATTATAAATACATATTAGAAATATATTTATAATTATATTTAATTGGCAGGTCATCTCCAAACACACACACACACACACACACACATACGCACATTAGAAATAATATATTGTTTATGTATATGTATTTCATGGC
>JAQMYF010000012.1:14660445-14671212 GCA_030014195.1 Neosilurus mollespiculum | reverse complement strand
TCTCTCTCTCTCTCTCTCTCTCTGTGTGTGTGTGTGTGTGTGTGTGTGTGTGTGTGTGTGTGTGTGTGTGTGTGTGTCAATCGATTTTATCTGGATGTTTTGTCCAGATTTAACATTTCCTGCCGACTACACGCGAAGGCATACTTATAGGTATTTTTATTCAGTGCGTTTTATTTTCCAGCTGCTGCAGAGACGGCTGCTGTGTCCACATGTGTATGCATATGTTCTCCAGTGATTGCAGGTATTTTCTAGAGAGCATTCATGACCTAGAGGCAGTATTATTTACATTGTTTTTTGTTTTGTTTTTTTTAACCACCCCTAGCTCGGAGAAACCGACGAGGAAGAGATGGAGAGATGGCAAGAAAGAACCCGAGAGGGAGGAGTGATAGAAAGCAGGTCAAAGGGAAAATGTGTTAAATCGATGGACAGGAGGCAAGCAGTGGGGGATGGTGTTAGTCACAGAGCCAGAAGGAGAGAGAGAGAGAGAGAGGGATGGAGAAAGCAGGAGGGAGAGATGAGGGAGGGGTTTTATGGCTGTTATATCTGTCATGTCTGTCTCATGATGCCTGGAAGCCTCGGTGATTTCCTGATGTGGAAACGTATAGCATGGATTATTATGATGATTCGATACAAACTGCACTGCGAATACATGACGCCATATCTGTGTTGTGTCACCGAAGAGCACAGCTGTCCTGGACGCTCTTACCCCACATTATTATTAACACACAAGGGAACATTTGTCCATTCACATAAATTGTATACCAGAGTATTGGTGACATAGTGGTTAGCACTACAGCTAGTTCCTGGGTTTGAGTCCCGGGCTCGGAAAGGGCGTTTCTCTGTGGCTTTGCATGCTGTACCATGCTTGCATAGGTTTCCTCTAGGTATTCCGGTTTCCTTCCACTCTCTAAAGACATGCATATGAGGTTAATTGGCTGTTCCAAATCCCCCCTAGGTTTAGCAGTATGATGAATGATTGGGCGAATGCTTTTCTTTTTTTGCCACCGGAAGTCCTTTCTGTGTGTTTTTTAGATGTAGATGGACAGGAATAGGGACAGGAAACACATAGGGGTGTTTAAAACTAATGAAAAATTAGCTGGAAAGGGGGGGGGTTAGGGTTAGTTGTTATTAATGTCCCTGTGCTGTTAAAGTCCAAATATAAAGCAAATATAACAGCAGTTCTAAACCACAGTCTCAGTTTTTATGCCTGTCAACGCTGTGCAGCACTGTTTAAAAATGCTAATGTGTTCAATAAAGCCGTCCCACCAAGGGGTCTTGTGAGTGTTCACCCCCCCCGTAAATGTGTTGTGCTAATATAGAACCCTCAAGACGCAGAGGTCTAAATTATAAACACACAGTCCTGTCTCATGGGAGAGGTTAGAGTCACTTGCCTGTGCAAATATCATTCATCTTTTACTGACATGCCCATCTGACCCCACTTGTGTCCTCTGTAAGGCCACAATACATCCCTCATTTTTGCCAGGAAATGGCAGCTCTCACTCATCATTTGGTGATCTCTCCTGCATACTGCACACAAGTCGCCAGCCATATCCACAATTCCTCTGGGGGACTTTAGTCTTGAATAGTGCCCAGATTGTGAGGTCACGTCCCTGCTTTGCATTTTGACTGGTCTGGGTGGAGCTGTGGTTCATTTTAATTGGTGTTTAAAATTCATTAAGGAACACCGTGATAACCCTGTAGCTGGGTTTTATTTGATTTTGAATAAAAGGAGCTCAGCGTGGAGGTGAGGAGTAGTTTGATATCAGTGTGATATGCAGAGATAATATGCACTTTAAATGTGCACTTATATAGCCAAACATTTGTAGACACCTCCCCATCAGGCCCATGTGTCCATCCATCCTTTTGCCGAACCGCTAAGTCCTACTCTGGTCACAGGGAGGCTGGAGCCTATCTCAGCCGACTCGCTTTGAAGGTGGGAACACCCTGAACAGCTCAACAGTCTCACACTCACACATAGGGGCAATTTGGAACAGCCGATTAACCTAACGTGCACGTATTTTGGCTGTAGGAAGAACCTAAAGTGCCACTGTTAAACTCTTTGTCAAGTTAGGTGACAATTCTTCATTTCTTTTATTTTCTTTTGCTTTCTCTTGCTTGTGCCTTTAACCAAGACCAAATTCGAGTTTAATGAACAGGCTATGTAGTCTGTAATTAACTAGTTATGCATGCCAGAGATTCATATTTTATGTTCAAAGGCTAAAACATTGTAAAGCAGAGAAGCTTAAAATTTATTCAGTTTGCTAACACAACCAAAAGAAAAAAATTCTTAAGCATGAATGATATATTTCTCTTTTTTACAAGGCTTTACATTGTAGGTACTTATTAATTTAAAACCTCATCATATGAAACTAAGGATTATTGATGCTCACGACTTCTAGCTAAATGGAATTCTCCAGATCCCCCCAGCTGTAATTCCTTCCCTGCTTCTGATTTACACAATACCATGACAACTGTTCATTAGCAAGGATTACACCCGCTCTGATGTTTCTTGATGTCTGAAACGCATGTGTGCAAAAACGTACTCGTATGCATAGCATGTGTATTCCCAAAACAAAGAAGCAGTATCTGCGGTAGTGTGTTCCTGTCTGGGGTTCCTCGGGTTTGGATATTCTCTCTCTGATAAGGAGGGGTGGAGAAGATAACGTTGGAGAGTGGGATAAGGAAAAATAGAAAACATGACAACAGGAAGTGACGTTTGAATGCGGCAGGAGAAAAAAGTTTGCTTTGTAATCTAAATTCAAATTTATAGAATCTAGAGATTGCAAATTCAAATTCTGATGATGTCACAGCCATCCGTGGCCCAGGAGCCTAAAAAACAAAATTAGCCATGCTCGCGGGGAGAGAGGGACGGCATGCTATCTCTACATGGTCAGTTATAGCGACATGAGACTATCATGGGACTCTTTTGGCTCATGTTTGTGGAGGTGGGAGGATAGATAAGCACACACACACACACACACACACACACACACACACACACACACACAAATGCTACTCTTGACACTGCATGAGTCAAGCAGCTTGAAAAATATGTGGTTGGCTATGTTAGCATGCCTTGGAGGAAGCATGTGACGGTCTTCGCCCTTGCTGTTTGGTGGTTTTTATGTGGTGGGATGCAGGTGAGCTGTCTTGTGGGTGGGAATTGGACCTGACCCGACCTGAGAAAATTGGCGGGGGGGAACCCTTAGCACCATTCAGACATGTTATTTAATCATCAGGCCTTTTTGTTAGCAAGAGTGTACATAACAGGTTTTTATTAAATTTTAGTTGAGCCCTTAGAGCGAATTTCTGCTCTATGAAGCTTTATGGAATAGTAAAGTCCAGGAAGCCTCTTATGAGGGGTTTCATTTCGTTTTACATGATGTACATGTTGTTGATGTGTATGTGTTCTGTCTCATTCTGGATTGACTGATTTTACCTTCTTACTGATATTCAAATAAATCACCATCTGTTTCCTACTCTCATACACACATTCATTGCTCACACACTGACCATCTGGGTCTGCTTGGCCATCCAAAGTGCCATCGTGAAAAGAGTGGTTTCCATGACAACTGAAAATCACCCTCTCTCACTCTCTGTCACACCTAAAACTCAAACTATCTTTTGTTTTTGTTGTGTAGAGCAATCAGGTGGTGGAGCTGCAGAGGGCCCGACTTCGTGACGATATCAAGGAGTATAAATTCCGTGAGGCTCGTCTGTTGCAGGACTACACCGAGTTGGAGGAAGAAAATATCGCGCTGCAGAAACATGTGTCTGTGCTCAAACAGAGCCAGGTACTTTTTTTTTTTTTTTTTTTTTTTAAATTTAAGATGTCAGCTAATAATTGTGGATTTGGACTCAGGAATTGGCTGACGCTGTGCATAAATCATTGCATTAACCGTATTAATATTTATAGTGAGTCATAATAACATGTATAGGCTTCACCACCACTACAGAGTGTCACTAATGTTTCACATTTCGATTTTTTGCCATTGCTTCTTCTATCTTATAGGTGGAGTTTGAGGGCTTGAAGCACGAGATCCGTCGCCTGGAAGAGGACACGCAGTTCCTGAACAGCCAATTGGAAGATGCCATCCGTCTGAAGGAGATAGCTGAGAGACAGCTGGGAGAGGCTCTGGAAACAATCAAAACCGAGAGGGAGCAGAAGGCAAGTGCTGCAGAAGTTTCTCTAACAGGAGGAATAATCCTACACGTTTTCACTTCACACCGTCCGGGTGTTGCTTCTTGCTCATCTACCCTGTCACACAGTCTCTTTATGTCCTCCAGTTGTCGCCCTGGAATGTAGGAGTGTGAGCATTATGTTCGGCTTCAATTTACATTCATCCACTTATTGACATTTTACATTTTGCTCTTGGTGAACATGACTTATTCTGTGCTGTGGAAGACTGTGTCCAGTAAGCAGTTGCTACCTTTAGAAGTAATTAACAGGGATGAATGCAAGTTGGATATCACTGAAAAGTCCCTGAGACTATTTTTCCCCTCACCAAACATGACTACTGGCATGCTCCAATTCTGATGCCAGTGATGGGGGCCCAATGCGCCAAGCAGAAGTATGGGTGCTGGCCGGGACTCCCTTCTAACCTAACTAATTAATGTTAACGTGCTAGCCCTAGCTGGCCAGCTTTTCTACGTATTTTGCAATTATTCTATTTCACAGTTAAAATTTATAATTCTATAATTATAATTTTATTATTCTATTTCACAGTTATAAATTTAAAGAATTAGGTGGTGGGGTTTTTTCCCCACCATTCACAAGTTTATTGGTCTTTTTCGAGGAATAGGCCTCAGGTTCTCTACATCAGGGAAGATGCTGGAGGTACAGCTAGCAGGCGAGGCTCCCTTTTAATATTACCGGTTGGGGTTAGTGTATAAACTTTATATAGTGCTTTTATTTATTTATTTATTTATTTATCATCATCATCATCATCATCTGCCGCTTGATCTGAGGTCGGGTTGTGGGGGCAGCAGCCTAATCAGTGAGGTCCAGACATCTCTCTCCCCAGCCACTTCTTCCAGCTCTTCCCGGGGGACATTGAGGCATTCCCAGACCAGCCAGGAGACGTCGTCCCTCCAGCGTGTTCTGGGTCAAACCCGGGGTCTCTTCCCAGTTGGACATGGCTGAAACACCACACCAGGGAGGCGTCCGGGAGGCATTCTAATCAGATGCCCGAGCCTTATTTATTTATTTTTTATTTTAATGCAGGATAATGATGAGGTTGCTCGCTTCAAGTGACCATGACAATGTTTTTACTCCTGAGATAGCGGACCATTCCAATTGTACCGTTTGTTCGTAGTATATACAGTACTAACACATTTTACTCAGTTTGGATTAGCATATAATAACTAAAGATATTTGAAGAAAAACTTATAAAAATAATAAAGAACTGATCGCACACACGAATATGTTGTTACTACCCCTTTATCCTTGCTTACAGTCTCTAATCATCATGCCATTGTTTCAGCAAACTTAAGCAACATAACATTTATTTCCATCCACTGTTGGGTGCATTTTTCACCGACGTGTTGAATTGATGAGGGAAAAACTGAACCACTCCATAAAGTTTTCTCCAGCACATCCCGAAATACTTTTAAAGTCAGGACTCTGGGGTGCCAATACATATGTGAAAATGTTTCCTCATTCTCCCTGAACGACTCTTTCATTATCTGAGTTTTATATCCGTGCCATCAGGGAAGAAAAAGTCCATTGATGTGATAACCTGCTCATTCAGTACATTCAGGTCATTAGCTGACGTCATTTTATTGCCATATTAATGTTGCTGAGCCTCGACCTGACCAACTGGAGCAACAATATCATGCAGATTACTCGCTGAGATCAAAGCTAAATGCACTTCATGAAAATATTAGAGTGTGAGCCTTTTTTTTGTCGAGGCCGTGTATTTACTATAATATAAAAATTTTAATAAATGCTTATGCAAATTATTTTTTAGGCATGTTGGCTATACTGCTATCTTAATTTCTTTATCTTATTTTGTTGATCTAGGCGGCTATGAGGAAGGAGCTGTCTCAATACATGAACATCGGAGACTCCATGTACCACAATTCCTTGAGCATTTCTCTGGATGGGTTGAAGTTCAGTGAAGATGTGATGATCGAGCCCAACAACGACGACCCCATGCACGGCTATGAAAACGGCTTTGACAAGATCCCCAATGCTGAAGATAACCGGATGTCCACACCCAAGAAGGGCTACCTGTTCCGTCCAGCCCCCAGCCTCGTGGACGACTTGCTGAGCGAGCTCAACATCTCTGAAATCCAGAAGCTTAAACAACAACTTGTACAGGTATTGCACAATGCTGAGCTGTGGAGCTTATCTGCCATTTTACTTTAGAAATTCACTCTATAATTTTATCCGTCCAGCTGTAGAGGACTCCTGAGTAGGATAAGTGCCATGTTGTGATTGGCTGACAGATTGCTGATCAAATTCTATTGGTGGAGTGCTTGAGGGTTGCCTCCTTGGCCCAGCCTTGTTTTGGTGCATCGAGCTTTGCCATCTGTCAGGAAATCAACCTATCATCTTTGACCTAGAAGGGCCATTTCCATGTAAGCGTAATCGTGTGTGCCGATTGCACGTGTGTGTACATGTCAGGCACTAGATTGTTGCTACCTTACTGAAAGAATTTTAAAGACATACTCACTCTGTCCTAGCCCATTTAACAACTGTTATCCAGTACAGAAGAATGATCAGCACAGAAGTAATCTGATTCTCGTCCTTGATATGCTCTCAGTGCCCTTTTTCCTGGAGCTCTCCGTCGCCCACCAACTAATCAAGCTCTAAGAATTGAGACTTAGCTGACATAGCATGGCCGTCCCTGAGAGCAAAAAATACCTCCTTTTTTGGTTTTCCTATCTTGCCTGATGGATGTTTGGGTCACGTCAGGACACATTGATGTAGTAATGGAGAAGCACTTCAGAGGCTTTATGAGATCTAGAATTGAATTAAAGTGAATTAGTGGTGACTTGTATATCCTCAACATCATCACATCAACAGGAAAAAAATGTTGAAATATTTATTTGATCATAGTTATAATAATCCATAGAAATATTAATTTAGTCCAGGTACATAAGGCCTTCGGGCAGGGGGGCATAAACTGTTTCATTTTCTGGACCATTTCATCCTTTATTAGGGTCTTTGAGAGGGTGGAGCCCTTCCTAGCCGACACAGAACAGCTTACCAGACCATCGCAGGGTGAACACACATACACGCCTACAGCCTTTTACATTCACAATTAGGGGCAGACAAAAATATACAATTAGCCTAATATCTATGATTTTAACTGTGTGGTGAAATCAGAGATCCATGAGGAAACCCATCCAAGCATGGGCAGAACATGCAGACTCCACTCAGAAACACCCTTGCTGGGCACAGGACTCGAACCCAGGACCTGTGAGGGGGAAGTGAAAACCACTACACCACCGTACCACTGGGAGTCAAATTGCTTCTTTAAATTATTCATTCATTTGAGTAAGAATTTAAAAACTCAAGAATTAAACATGATCCTGTTCTAAAAAAGCTTCATGTGAGTTTTATTCTGCTCAGTAAGCCGAGTGCGTACCCATAAATCATTGTGTGTACACATGCCATAGAATTTTTAACACCACTGAAATCACATTACTGCAAAACCAAATGTGGTAAATGTTACTTTAAACAGATACGGGTCCAAAGTCTATGTCAGGTGAACAAAACAATCCAATATAAGTGCAACCTTAGTACCTGTAATAGCATGTAGTGGCAGAGCCAAACCTCAACATAAACAAATATCTTCTGACTTTGCGCACTTCATAGCGGACTCCAGATCAAAGCCCCTTGGAAGGCATGCTTAAAGGCATGCAGGAATACTTGTACCGTGTCCATGACACTGCAGAAAACCATCAAGGCTGCTGTGTCACCAGTAAAAGAAAAAAAACATATTTATTATTAATAAAACTGAAACCTCAAAAATAGTGGCTCATACACCACTACTCAGACTTGCATAGAATGAAATTCACAATCTAACTCAGGTAGACAGACAAACCTTCACAGAGCAAGACACCAAACATCAACTGCAGCACGGAAGATGAACTTAGAAAGATGAAATAGTTAGTATATGAGTGGATGTGTGTGTTGGCCCTGCAATGGTCTGGCAGGCTGTTCAGGGTTTACCCCTACCTTTGCCCAGTGTTAGCTGAGATAGGCTCCACCCTTCCAAGCAACCTTAGAATGATTAAGCAGTTGAAATTCGCCATTTGACCACATCTTGTTTGATCGGTCAGGTGGAACGGGAGAAGGTGACATTGCTGTCAACGCTGCAGGACTCCCAAAAGCAGCTGGAGCAAGCCCACGGGGCGCTGTCACAGGAGCATGAGAAGGTCAGCCGCCTCACTGAGAATCTGAATGCCATGCGCAAGCTTCATGCCAGCAAGGAGCGCCAGTCAGCCCTGGACAACGAGAAAGAACGTGACAGCAATGAGGATAGCGACTACTATGAGGTGGACATCAATGGGCCTGAGATCCTGGAGTGCAAGTACAAGGTAAGATAGGAATCATGCTGAGTGTTGTATGTCTCATTGGCTTTTGCTACACCATTATGGACAAGCATGTTATGTTGGGGTTATAAATGGGAAAACGTTGTCAGAAAAAATTGGTATGTCTGCTGATACATTTGCAACCTATACATGTCAGGTCGCTGTTTCTGAGGCGGGTCACCTGAAAGAGGAGCTGAAAACCCTGAAGTCTGAATACTCTGCTTGCCGGACGCAGCTTGAGGAGGAGCGTGGCCGATTAGAGAGCCAGGTGTCAACGCTGCGCTGTGAGCTGAGCACCCTGGAGTGCAGCAGCCGTGCAGAGCGTGAGCAGCTGGCCCGGATGGAGAAAGAGTTACGCCGGGCCAGTGAGGCAGCCGGTGAGAGCCAGGGAAGCCTGAGCGTGGCACAAGACGAGCTGGCCACGTTCAGTGAAGAACTTGCCAATCTTTACCACCATGTTTGCATGTGCAACAATGAGACACCCAGCCGTGTCATGCTCGACTTCTACCGTGAGGGCAAAGCCAACGCTGGCACCAACAGCAGCAATCGGGGTAGTCCTGAGGGCCGTGACCGTCGTTCACCCATCCTGCTGACACGCGGTCTCTTCCCCTCCCCCGAGGCAGAATCTCCATCCCCTGTCTCTTCCCCAGTGGCTGACCCACGCAAGGAACCAATGAACATCTACAACTTGGTGGCCATCATCCGCGACCAGATCAAACACCTGCAGCTGGCTGTGGATCGCACTACAGAGCTATCTCGTCAGCGCCTGGCTTCTGTCGAGCTTAGTCCCACCGCTGACCGTGACCATGAGGCCAGTGTGGAGGAGATCCTTAAGCTCAAATCTCTTCTGAGCACCAAGAGAGAGCAGATCGCCACCTTGAGAACTGTCCTCAAAGCCAACAAGCAGGTTAGTATCCAGGGTAATTTAAAAATCGGATTTAATGAATAACAGCTGAAGTTAAGTTGTTAGTACATTAATCTTCTTCCACAACTTGATTGAGCAGAATGACAGGCTAGGTGTGGTAAAATACTAGAAGATAGCTGCCGGGGTCAAAGGTCAAGGTCAAAGCATGGTCACAAATTTTTGGCGATAGACATTTCCTATGTTAAACCTGAAATTGCTTATATCTGAAACATGGTGATTGCTGCAGTGAGGGACAGGAAACCATATACATGCTTTCAAACTGCATAATCCCCTTTGACCTTGAGTGAGCTTAAAAGGTTGAACTCAAGGTCATAACAAGGTTAAAACAAGTGTTATGTAGAACTGTAGAACACTAATGCAAAACCATGTGTTGACTTTCAAATAAGACAATTACCTTTGTCCTTGTGTGACTTTCAAAGGTCAAAATCAAGGTCGCAGGATTTTGAGTGCTAATAACCTTGCACTCCATGGGTGCCCCTCTAGTTAGTTTTTTGATGCTTTTTATTCACTAACTTTCCATCCACAGAACGCAGGTTTATTAAAGGTTTTTTTTTTTTTTATGGTGGCGAATTGTGAACAGCAGAAACTTGTCACTTGAAGCCGATGTGATGAGGTTTTACTGAAGATGTTTCTTGTATCATACATCGGGTTACAAACGAAGTGGTTCTTCTTTCTTCAACAGGTTCACATGAACATGGAGTTTATGTAGACACTTGAGGGAAAACAGCTAAAATATCTTAGACATTCAAACAAAAAAGAGGGTCTTGAAGAACTTTGCCTTAGTGAAAGAATCAAAGGAAGGAGAGCTCAGGAATGTCAAAGAAAGACTTTTCTTGACAGTTTCAATCTTGAACCCACTAGGCAACTTTAGAATGAAGTAAGGTCTCTAAAATAGACATGTAAAATTGTAGTTTGCCAAACCCCGTATCAGTTTGATCTGATTCGATGGTGACGATGACATTGATGTTTACATTATTTACAGGCCTAGAGCTTTTGAGCTGTTGAAGATTATTAATATATAGTATATTATATATAATACATTATAGTATAGTATATAGTATATTAATGATATTAAATCTAATCAGTCTAAGTTTATTCTTACAGGGAAACTAAACCCAACATTAATGAAAGCTTGCTTGCATAGTTTATATCTGTTTCTATTAAAACATGCTTTTTCCATGTAAAAAAATATAAAAATGACCACTGTAATTTGAAAAGTAGCATAAAGCCAGGTGATCACCCCATGTTTCCCCCTGTAATACGGAACTAATTTGCATATGAATACATGGTGCGGTATT
>JAQMYF010000012.1:14614723-14625685 GCA_030014195.1 Neosilurus mollespiculum | reverse complement strand
AGAGAGAGAGAGAGAGAGTGGGGGGATGGGGAGAGAGAGAGAGAGAGAGACTGGGGGAAGAGAGAGAGAGCGAGAGAGAGAGAGAATGGGGGAATGGGGAGAGAGAGAGAGAGAATGGGGGAAGAGAGAGAGAATGGGGGAATGGGGAGAGAGAGAGAGAGAGAGAATGGGGGAAGAGAGAGAGAGAGAGCGAGAGAGAGAGAGAGAGAGAATGGGGAGAGAGGGGGGGTGTAAGAGTGGGAGGGTTCCAGTGAAGGAAGAGAAAGAATGAGTTCCTCTATAGGAAAGCGGACTCGGAGGAAGGAGTGAATGGATCGATGTTAAATGAAGGAAGGGAAAAGGAGGATTGATCCACGACTGTTTTGGTTCTCCACAATAAGAGATGTTTTGGGTAGCAGTGCAGACTGTCGGTGGGGCTCAGGACGAGAAAATGGAGAGAAGCAGAAAAGTTTAACTTGACCAGCAGAGAGAGAGAGAGAGAGAGAGAGAGAGATCCATACAGTACTGCTTCAGGAGTCAAGAGAGACCGATCGAAAAGATGCAGGAGATCCCAGCAACCGGTGAGTATTATTATTATTATTATGATGATTATTATAATAAAACAGCGGCACTGCTGCACGCGCGTGTTTCAGCCTGTGTTCAGGTCCATCTCTGGTTTGTTCTGTTTGTGTGAAGCAGCTCTGATCCTCTTTCTGCAGTTTCAAACTAACCTTCACCCTCAAACCTCTGCAGTGAAGAGATAAATAAGAAACTTTATTATTGTTGATGGAGTGAATGGTGTCGCCGGGGGAAAGCGCTTATTCATTTGGCAATGCACTGTGTGTGTGTGTGTGTGTGTGTGTGAGAGAGAGAGAGAGAGAGAGAGTAGCGTTCCTGTGTAGCTTTCAAACAACTTTTGTCTATTTCTTTTAGTGGAGCTCAGTATAGAAGGTTGTGGCTGTTGTGGTAAAATGACTTTCTTTCACAACCGGTTTAAGAAACCTGCTCTGTGACAGCCTGAGACTTGGTCAACTCTTTCTGTTTAAGCTGCTGCTGAGCAATCATGTCCTCACAGTGTTGTAGTCAGCATGCTTTCCCTTAAATCTAATGGCAAAAACAAAAACACTTCTCAAGTTCAAGATCACTGCACCCTGACCTCCATAGTCAAGTTCAAGTCAAAGCTACTACCCTGCTGAAAAATCCCACTTTGTCAGACCAGCTGTCCAAAACACAGCTGCTATGGTAATAGTTTCTGAATTACAGCTACTGATTCAACATTTCAAAAAAAGAATTTGAGGGAGCTTAGGTGGCGTGGCGGTTACATGTCCGCCTCACAGCGACAACGTCCTGGGTTTGAGTCCCGGTCTCTGCAAGGTGTGGAGTTTGCATGTTCCCCCCCTGCTTGCATGGGTTTCCTCTGGGTACCCTGGTTTCCTTTCACAGTTGCGAATTAGCCCTCGGTGTGAGTCTGAATGTGAATGGTTGAACGTGTTGCCCTGTGATGGTCTGGCGAGCTGTTCAGGGTGTACCCAGCCTTCACCCAGTGTCGGCTGAGATAGGCTCCAGCCTCCCTGTGATGCTAAAAGGATTAAGTGGTTTGACAAAGTAATGAATGAATAAATTAATGGGTGTGTATTAAATTAAAGAAGTACATGATGTATCCATTGTGCATAGTACATGGTACAATGAGGGGTTGCTTCTGTTGGTCAAGTCGAGGCTCAGCAACATTATGTGGCAATAAGATGAAGTCATCTTACCATCTGAAGGTGTTGAATGATACGTTTTTTCAGCCACCTTTATTTTCAGATTTTCCCCTTTCTGTGACATCATCACAGTGTGCAGGTCGTGTCAGACCCAGGCTAAAAAAGAGAGAGAGAGGGACATAGGGACACAGGAGTTTGGCCCCCGAGTGAAGCCATGCTAAGTAGTCTGCCCAATACAGAGGACATCCCACAACACTTTTAAATGACTTTCTCCATTATTGAGAATGTCAGGAATCTATGGGGCAGCAGGGTTGTGTAGTGGTTAGAACATCCGCCCCACAGCAAGAAGGTCCTGGTTTCGAGTCCCAGGTTTGGATATCCTCCAAGTACTCCGATTTCCTCCCACAGTCCAAAGACATGTACATTAGGCTATTTTGCTGTTCCAGATTGCCCCAAGGTGTGAGTGTGACTGGGTGTGTGTGTTGACCCTGTAATGGTCTGGCTCGCTGTTCCAGGTGTAATCACGATTGAAATGTTTGGCTTCCTCAATTAAAGGTGTGGTCACTCACTCACTCGTTTGCTGAACTGCCTACTCCTATTAGGGTTGCGGGTAGGTTGGAGCCTCTGTTAGCCAACACTGGGTGAAGGCTGGGTGCACCCTGAATAACTCACCATTGTGAGGGCCAGCACACACACAACCATTCACGCTCACACCTAGGTGCAATTTGAACCAGCCAATTAGCTTAAAGTGCATGTGTTTGGACTGAAGGAAACCCACACAAGCACGGAGGGAACATTGAAGACTCCACACAGAAACTCCCCTGCTGAGCCTGGAGCCACGGTACCACTGTTCTGCCCTAGGTGGGGTCGGTGATATAGAAGTCAGAATTTTAATAAAATGGCTGCTTTCAATAAAATGTTTATTCAGATAAAACTAAAACCGTGGCTTTGTAAACAAGTTATCTCAGCTATTGCTGTTTAACCAATCAGCACAAAGAAAAATGTTTTTCATGCCTGTCAGTCACATTGCTTTAAAATTCAGGAAGCTCAAATTTTTGGAATAGGCGGAGTGTGTGAATTTTTGCTGGAGGCATGACTTATCCTATTAGTCACATTTAATCAGCTGCAATATGTTTGCCTTTGGTTAAAGCTAGCTAACCGAGTTGTTATTGACTCTGGCACACGAGGGTTTCCATTCCATATATGTTAACTGTCTTTTATTACGTTAACACTCATAAATCAGAACAAATTTCAAGTCGAAATCACAGTCTTGAGTAGCATAGACTCGAGTTGAAGCCAACACTCAGTTCACAGTGTTCACGTTTCCTCTCATCGGCACTTAAGTACTGCATTACCAATAGAAAGTGCTATTTAACTTCACAATGATCCTCTTGGGTTCACTTTAGTTGAATGCTAGCTTTGTTGTTTAAGTCTTTGCACACAGTGTATCCAGTGGATCTGTATTCAGAGAATGTTATGACCTGTATGATGACAACAGCTGCATATGGTATGTTATGAATGAAGAAATGATAAGCTGCGGTACATCACATAGCATTTTTCTGTCTTATGGGTAATAAAATAGATATTTAGGCACTGCCCAAAAATGGAGCTCCAAAAATGGAGCTCCAAAAATGTTTGCTTCTATTTTTAGTAAAGAAAAACCGCCGTAATATAACTTACTGTCTTTTCAGTGGTATTTGAAAACTTATTTCTCCTCGAGAAGAAAAAAACACTAAACAAAAAAATTTTCTGCGACATGCAAGAGCATTGGGTGGCGACAGTGGTGGCGGCGGCGGGCACATGTTGGGTTGCCTGTACGGGCACGTGAGCATGGACTCAACAACTAAATGGCTTTACGACATTTGCAGAAGTGTTGAGCTCCACAGATGACTAGAATTGCTGACCACAACAGCTAACTGATTAAACATCAAAACATTGAAGTAATCTGTCAATTTCTACTTATTTTATTCTTAAATAATGAAATATTTGGGAATGTTTTTGGGGGTGTGTCACTCTGTTTGCCAGCATTTTATGTTAGCAACTCAAAAAAAATGGAACCTTTTTCAAACCCCCAATGGATTTATTTCAGTAACAGCAGTAGCATATCACATGTGTAAGAGCTCCTCAGGTTCAATTTGAACCCAAAGCATCTAAAATCTTTTATTCCAGACAGGCCCCGAGATGGTCTGGTGAGCTGTTCAGGGTGTAGCGAGCCTTTGCCCAGTGTTGGCTGAGATAACCCTAATAGGATTAAGAGGATCGACAAACGAGTTAGTGATTGAGTGAGTGAGTCAGACTATTCCAGACAGAAGCTGTTATTCCTCTGAGAAGCAGTGGGTCCTCATTAGCAGTATAAGGGTACATATGAGCAGGAGGTTATCAGTTGGTAAACCCTCCTCCATAATTGGCTTATTTTTTATATAGTTGCTAACACCTGTAGCCAGTATTGGTTTTGTGAGATGTTGGTCGGCCAGCGAAGCCCAATCTGGCAGGTTCCAAAGGTCAGGAACAATCCGATCCTCCAATATTAACGACTTACATAATACAGTTTATGATTTAACAGTTGATGACTCCTTATGACTTGGAACACCTTGCATAATATTTATGATACTGTAAATCGGTGATCGGTAGATTTAGATTTACTTTTTCGGATTTTCAGCACAAATAAAAACTTTTGCAGTCTTTAAAATTCCACCCTATTTCTGCATGTTTTGTGTCTGTCCAGGTCAAACACTCGCTCTGGGTAAAATGTATTAGTTAAAAATACTATCGTCTGAGCAGAAACCACACTGCTCTGGGTGTATGCATTTTATAATTATAAACAGGAAACCCAGAACAGTTAGCCTAGTTTAAAAGGACTACCACAGTATGTCAGGCCAAACCATACTTCTTCAGATATCGTAGCTTGACACTTAACACACGCAGCATTGGGGACAACTTAGTGGTGCAGTAGTTAGCACTGTCACCTCACATCATTCAAGTTCTGAGTTCAAACTTTGTGGCCAATTACTGTCTTTTTGTGCCACAGACTCCTTTTCTTGTGGGAGTTCCAGTTTTTTTGCACAATCTAAAGACATGCCGATATACAATAGATTACTTTAATGGGAAGATGTGATGCCTTATTCTGTTTTTTTTTGTTTGTTTGTTTTTTTGACGCATAAATGTTGTATCAGTGTTGAATAGCTGTGTTAGATGACGCCAGAGTGTAAAATAACGAGGTTATTGCATGTTTAATTTTTCCCTCTTGCTTGTTTCATCTGGCTGTAAACACAAATTTTTGCAGATTTGTTTATTTATTTATTTACTTACTTAATGGCTCACTAGTGCACCACAACATGTTGAGCCTTCTGATTAGCTCTCCTTCCCATGCACAGCTGTATCCCCACCTATCCTGGTCTGCCTCCCAGCGCACTGAAAGGAAAGGCGACCAATCAGAGCAGAGTAGACACAGAGAGATTCTAAATAGGAGGAGGAAGCCAAACAGGCTGTCCAGTGCGTGCATTCAAAATCAGTGTTTTAGGGGGAGGTGGGAAATAAAACTTTGGTGTTCCACTGGTGTCCGAAATAAAAACTGAAAAGTCTGAAATGGGGTATGATATCTGATTTTTAAATAGTGTTATAGTGTGAATGACTGGTAGTCTCTGTATTAAGCGCTGTGATAGATTGGTGACCTGCTCAGGATGAACCCAACCTTCTAATCAAAAGACAACTTGGATTTGCTTCCAGCTTGATCTCCTATGACCCTTATGGGTTCAAACAGTGGATGTTCAAGTTCAAATTTATTTGTGATATACAGGTCACAATGGAGGGCAGTTGTGGCCCGGTGGTAGGGTGCGGGATTACTGATCCCAAGGTCAGGGGTTCAAGCCCCACTGTCAGTGGAATGTCATTGCTGTTCCCCCAGTGTAGCTAACTGGGTCATCAAAGGCTGGCCATGTCTCTCACTGTCTGAGAATAAAATAGAACCATAGCTGATTTTCGTAAAGAGTAGCCTGCTTACCTGTCAGTGTGTTTCTGCCCTGCGATGGCCTGGCGAGCTGTCCAGAGTGTACTCTGCCCTCGCCCAGAGTCAGCTGAGATGTGCACTAGCCTCCTGGCGACCCAAAATAGGATTAAGCGGTTTAGAAAATGAATGAATGAATGAAGGTCACAATGGAACATCATTACCGGCAATAAAATTCTTGGACTCAGAGCCCCCTCAATATTGCACATAATAAACAAATATTGCACGTAAAATTAACAGATTAAATATATAGAGAAAGAATAAAAACTATAAGTAAGGAATTCAACCCCCCCCCATTGCATGTTTCATATTTTGTTGCCTCACATCCTGGAATTAAAATGGATTGTTTGAAGGTTCGCATCATTTCATTTACAGAACATGCCCACAACTTTGAAGATGTGATTTTTTTTTTTTTTATTGTGAAGCAAACGACAAATAGGACAAAATAACAGAAAACTCCCCTACAGTACTTTGTAGAGTCACCTTTTGCGTCAATTACAGCTGCGAGTCTCTTTGGATTAGTCTCTATGAGCTTGCCACATCTTGCCACTGGGATTTTTGCCCATTCCTCAAGGCAAAATTGCTCCAGCTCCTTCATGTTGGATGGTTTCCGCTTGTGAACAGCAATCTTCAAGTCTGACCACAGATTCTCAATTGGATTGAGTTCTGGGCTTTGACTAGGCCATTACAACACATTTAAATGTTTCCCATTAAATCACTCGAGTGTTGCTTTAGCAGTATGCTTCGGGTCATTGTCATCCCAGTCTTAAATCACAGGCAGAGTGATGGCTCAAGAATATCAGGTTTGGCTCAAGAATATCCCTATATTTAACACCATCCATCTTTTCCTCGACTTGGATCAGTTTCTCAGTCCCTGCTGCTGAAAAACATCCCCACAGCATGATGCTGCCACCACCATGTTTCACTCTGGGGATAGGGTTCTTGTGATGGGATTTGTTATGTTTGCGCCAGACATAGTGTTTTCCTTGGTGGCTCATCTGACCAGAGCACCTCCTCCATACATTTGGGGAGTCGCCCACATGCCTTTTGGCAAACTCCAAATGTGCCCTTTTGATTTTTAATACTAAGTAATGGCTTTTTTTCTGGCCACATTTCATAAAGTCCAGCTCTATGGTGTGTTACGGCTTATTGTGGTCCCATGTACAGATACACTAATCTCTGCTGTGGAACTTCTCAGGTCCTTTAGGGTTACCTTTTGTCCCTGTGCTGCCTCTCTGATTAATTTCCTCCTTGTCTGGTCTGTGAGTTTTGTTGGGTGGCCCTCTCTTGGCAGGTTTCTTGTGGTACCATATTCTTTCCATTTAAAGATGATGGATTTGTTGGTGCTCCAGGGGATCATCAAAGATTTGGATTTTTTTTTATAACCCATCCCTGACTTGTACTTCTCAGCAACTCCGAGAGCTCCTTGGTCATCATGGTGTGATGCTTCTTGTTTAGTGGTGTTGCAGTCTCTAGGGCATGTTTATACTGACAGAACATGTGACACAGGTTGACTTCATTTCACGAATTATGTGACTTCTGAAGGTAATTGATTGTACCAGATCATTTCACTTTACCAACTTAGACTATTTTGTGCAGATCCGTCACATAAAATTCAGATTAAGAAAGATTTTAATTACAGGTTGTAATGTAATAAAATAGATAAAAAGCCAAGGGGGTGAATACTTTTTCAAGGCACTGTGTGTATGTATGCATGCAGTGCACACACACTGTAGGATAAATACAGAATACTAATATAAATACTGAAGTGGTTGTAGTGCAGAGGTAGTGTGCGCATCTACCGTGTGTACAATGAGTGTGCAAAAAGTGTGAAGATTGTCCAGTATTTCAGCAGTTCATTAGCCTGATGGCTTGCGGGTAGAAACTGTGCCTGGATCTGCTGGTGCGAGTTCGGATGCTCCTGTACCGTCTGCCCGAAGGCAGGAGCATGAAGAGTGTGTTGCTGGGGTGGCTGGAATTAGAGAGGATCCGCTGAGCCTTCCTCCTACAGCATTGTCTGTAGAGGCCCTGGATGACTGGCAGTTCAGTCCTGGTGATGCGTTGTGCTGATCTGACCACCCTCTGTAGAGCTTTGCAGTCCAGAGCATTACAACTGCCATGCCAGGTAGTGATACAGCCAGACAGAATACTCTGATGAGACTCAGATGGTGCATCAGTAAAAGTGTCTGGATGCTACATTGGTCTCGCTACAACTTAACTCCATTAATTAGCTCCTTATATTTTAGTTTAAAGTACTTTGGCGTGATTAAGGTACTTTAGAGTGTTTTGTAAGATTTGTATAGACTATAAGGCTGCCCAGTGGCGTAGAGGTTAGCACGTCCTCCTCACAGCAAGAAAGTCTTGGGTCGAGACCAAGGCTTGGGCGTTTCTGTGTGGAGTTTGTATGTTCTCCCTATGCTTGCGTGGGTTTACTTCAGGTACTACAGCTTCCTCTCACAGTCCAAAGACATGCACATTAGGCTAATTGGTTGTTCCAAATTGCCCCTAGGTGTGTGTGTGTGTGTGTGTGTGTGTGTGTGTATTGGCCCTGTGATTTTCTAGCAAAGTGTTTAGGGTGCACCCCTGCCTTCGCCCACTGTCGGCTGGGATAGGCTCCAACCCCCCACAACGTCTAAGTACATGTATATATGTGATTTTTTTTTTTTTAAATGTGCTATTCCAGACAGGACTTGTGATGCTCTAGCAAGCTGTTCAGGGTGTACCCAGCTTTCACCCAGTGTCGGCTAAGCCTCCCTGTGAGCCTAGTAGGATTAAGTGAGCCTAGTAGGATTGTGCATGTCTTTGGACTGTGGGAGGAAACCGGAGCACACAGAGGAAGCCCACACAAGCATGGGGAGAACATGCAAACTCCACACAGAAACACCTAAGCTCAGGGCTTGAACCCAGGACCTTCCTGCTGACGTGCTAACCACTGTGTCACCGTGCCGCCTGTAAGTTGCTAAGCTCCTGACTTAATTTCACTAATGCAGGCATTGTCCACTAGCACGGAAGGCCTAAACAAATTAAATACAAATTCTGAAATAATGCAATTAAATTAAAAATAATTTTATACGTATATATATAAATTATTTATTATATTTGCCAACCACAGTGATAAAATAAAAAATGTATAAAACACAATAATAATGTTTGAGCTTAAGTTGGGTTCAGAAATTTTGATATCTCTATAATTTTTAGATATTTTTATATATATATATATATATATATATATATATATATAAAATTTAATATTTAATGGAATAACCCTGACATTGTAATCACAGCATTCATGGGTCTTGGCGTGCTCTCCTACAGTCTTTCACGTTGCTCTTGGTTGACTTTATTCCACTTCTGTTGCAAATATTCAACCACCGTAGCTTTGTTTGATATCTCATCCATCCTCCTCAGTCCTTAGTGTTAGGGAACATTGTAAGGGAGGAAGGAAACAAGTTTTCTTCAGAATATCCTTGTACATGGCTTTCACAAACAGAAATCTGCCCTATTTTAGCCTTGCTGAAGCACCCGGATCATCACCCATTCTCCATCAAATTTTACAATGTGTGCAAGACACTGTGGCTTGTAGGTGTCTACAGGTCTCCGTCTAAACATTAGAGGACCAGGGGATGGGAGAAGCTGAAAATTGGACTGTTCTTACTCCAGTCCTCTACTTTTTTTTTTAGGGCTCTTCCCGTAATCTAGTGGTTATTACTAGCTTTGCATGATTTCACCACCACCTGGAAGAACCCGTTTCAAACCATCCTTGGCATGCACTGCCGCTGACATGCAGTGCATGCTGCTGCCAACTGACATTCTTTATGTAAGTCACTTGATGTCAATCTCTGGTTGTTGACATTCGAAGGAGTTGATGATCATCCTGGTCAGTGGAGACTCATTTTCATTTCAACCTCTGCCATCCTATAGCTTTGTTGTCCTCAGTGCCTGCTGCTTGACCTTGTTCTTATGAACTGCTCACTGTATCCCTCTGCCAGTACTACCAGAACTGAACCCATCGTTTCTTTTCAAAACTTTTATTTTTTATTATTTTGATATCATAAATAGATATTTTTATATTCCAATAAAATTTAAGGCACTACGAGCATTGTTTTTCCATCCACACTAGTCCCATTGTAAGAAGAAAGTGATGACAACAGCACAAATTTTTTTAGATCTATCTATCTATCTATCTATCTATCTATCTATCTATCTATCTATCTATCTATCTATCTATCTATCGTATAATAATATACTTTAATATTTTACAGACATAATAATGGCATTTATAAATATATTCATTCATTCATTTGCCGAACCGCCTAATCTTATTAGGGTCATGGGGAGGCTGGCGCCTATCACAGCTGACACTGGACGAAGGCAGGGTATATGCTGAACAGCTCGCCAAACCATTGTATGGCAACACACAACTATTCACACTCACATCTAGGGGCAATATGGAGCAGCCAGTTAGCCTAATGTGCATGCCTTTGTACTGTGGGAGAAAACCAGAGTACCCAGAGGAAACTCATGCAAGCATGGGAGAACATGCTGTTCCACACAGAAACGCCCCCACCGAGCCCGGTACACCAACCCAGGACCTTCTTGTTGTGAGGCAGACGTGCTAACCACTATGCCACTGTGCCTCCCATAACAGTATATGGCAATTTATATATACACCATATTGGATTATGTTTGCTAGAGTATCACTTCATCATACTAAACAGCTAACAAAAAAAAGGGAAAAAATTTATAATGGTTCATTGACTTTACACTTGCTTTGAGCCCGAGGCGTGTCCATGCGCATGTCACTTTGTGTATCTGTGGGGTTGTGTGAAAAAGTAAAGGCAGTCCTTGGAGCAAAGGAAACGAAATCCAGTTTCAGCAGAGTTAATTTTACCATCGTCTCTAAGCATGTGTGTGTGTGTGTGTGCGTGTGCGTCTGTGCCTGTGCACTCTGGTGGCGTGTTTAGATTTCATGATAATAACAGAAACTTTTGGCTGTGACTGATGCTACTGTAGTATAAACACTTGCTCTCCCTTCTGCGTCGTTACAAATTTGGTTGAGGAGAAATAGAAGAAGAATGGATGTGAATATGATTAAAGGATATGTTTATGTATTAGAGTCTGTCTAATACATAAAGTCTTTTGTATGCATGTGGTGAATTTATCAGTCTTTGGGTGATAAATGCACCACTTTCTTTCCTTTTCTCTCTCTCTCTCACTCACACACACACACACACACACACACACACACACACACACACACACACACACACACACACA